>CM062288.1:61791515-61867925 GCA_031216915.1 Pictodentalium vernedei | reverse complement strand
TTATACACTAACCGTCCTTTTTACCGGCAAAAAGTATTACCCCTCAACTTGTTTGTTTCCCAATGTTTGCAAAAAAAAAAAAAAAAAAAACATGTTGAATTCGGTGGCAATTTGGATCAGTTATTTCTCTTTCACCTTGCTTAAAAAAGGAGGACAGTTTGGCATCTCGTTTTGCTTTGTTTATGCTATCGTTTAATATTTGCCACGTTTTATGCATACCATGTTTATAATGAGCTAGAATGTTCTTATAATACATGGCCTTACATTGTTTTTTTCACTCCGTTGAATATTCTACAGTAATTTTTGTAGTTTTGAATATTGCGGTCACGAAGAAACTTCATTTTTTTCAGATAGAATTTTCTTTTGTTTAATGACGAGATCAAGAGGCCCTTCGACATCCAAGGTTGTTTTTTTTATAGTATTTGTCTTTGTCAATATCTGGGACAGAGGAAAGGACAGTTTCAAAGACATTTAAATAAATTTCAATGAATGTATTATAAGCCATGTTTGGGCAATCTAGTTCCATTACAGGGAAGAAGTCACACTGTGATAGAAGTAAGTTAAAGTGGGCAACACTTTCTTTGTTTATTTTTTCGTTTGGACACAACAGGTCGACGTGTACTATCCTTGGTATCGGTTTCAATATAGAATGTGCCAAAAATGGTCAGATACATCAGTTACTACAATTCCCGCGTTTGAGTTTGTTGAGATATTATTTGAAAATATGTGATAGATAAGAGTGGCAGAATAAGGAGTTACTCTTGTGGGCTTGGTTATTAGAGGTAGGAATCCCCTGACTAAACATTAAATCAATAAAAATATCTAGTCGTATCATGGGAACTGAATTTTAACATGTTGATGTTCAAGTCCCCTACAATGTAGGATGGATTGTTTTCGCGATTTAGGTTTGTCGGTTATTTCATTTAATTTCGATGTGAAGAGGTCAATATCTGCTTTGGGTGGCGTATTTGGTCTGTATATCACTCCCATTATTTTTCTTGGATTTCTTGGTATTGATTTCGATGGAGAGGGAATCAATCACATGCGGAATAAAAAAATAGTCAGGTCCGGGCGAATTCCCATAATCGACATGTTCCTTGATAAAGAACCCTACCCAGCCACAACCATCATCGTCATTTGGTCTATTGTTCATGAGGAGTGGGTGGTAGCCATTAAGCGTGCATGACATAGGGGGGGGGGGGGGGGGGATTTTGAATATCTCTGTTTGTTAAATTATGTCAAAGAAACTATCCGGGTCATGTAGGTTGAGTAAAAGGTCAATTAGGGCATCCCAGTGTGCGGTCAGCCCTTGGCAATTTATGTGAAAAACAGAAAATGACTTATTCACTAGGGTGCGACATTAGGCGAACTTTTCAGGGGAGTAGTAAGTGCAATCATTTTGAACATTTTTTAAAGGGGGATAGGTCATCATCTTGTCCGTTGTAGACTTTGTCCTTGTAATGACTTATAAAGTCGTATTCTGGCCGCGTTTGGATCTCGCCCCTCTCTATTCTATCTACCATTAGGACCTACTAACAATATAATTACCAAGTACTATAAGAGCACCACGCCTAACAGGAAACAGTATGAAATTTAGTAAAGAGGGATATACGGAATACGACAAGGTTTGAGTCAGTCTAAGGGTGACTGCACTGGACCTTATGCTAAGGGCAACAGTCTGGGGCAATGTAAACATAATTATATCAATGGCGAAAACTAAGAAGGTTGAAACAAAAGGATAGAAATTGTTTATAACAAATCAAGGCCTGCTATTAAACAGCAAACTAGAGGGTAAATGTGTAGACCTCGAACTAATCACAGTCACTCCACCATTCAGATATTAACATAATAACAAGAATACCAGTATACTAGCACTCACCAGAGAGGGATAACGGACGTTTCGTCCGCCAGCCGAATCGTCCGCTTGCAATTTTACCCAAATCGTCCACCAGCGCGCCGAATCGTCCGCTTCCAGTTTGACCCACATCGTCCGCCAAGGGTTTGAAAATCAGCAAAACATTTGATGGAAAATAACTTCAATGACATTTATTCAGTATCATATAGCACAGAACATTAAATAGTTAGCACAGCTTTTTTTAATGTACAATATAGCACATCGTTCAAATATGTTTCTTGATATAAATACTTATTTTGTATTTGTCCACTAATTTTATGATTATTCATTGGCCAATTAAAACAATTTTGTTTAATTTTTTCCGAATTTGCGTGTATTCATGGTTCAGCAAGATAGTGCCTTTCAATGAAGGAAACGGGCCAAAACAACACACAACCAAAACGTCACATTTCAAAATGGTCAAAACATCACATTTTTGGTCAAAAACGTCACATACGTTTGGTCAAAACGTCACACACTTTTTTGGTCAAAACGTCACATACATTTGGTCAAAACGTCACATATTAAATTATTTCAAAGCTGACAACTTAACAACAATAAGGGACCCAAGCCATTCACTCTGGCTTCCTCCACCCGTAAAACTGTCCGGGGAAATGTGGGAACAATAAGCTATTTTCACCATCAGATATTATCTGATAATAAAAATTACTCTTCTGACTTCACTTTGTTGTGAGAGCCGTAGATTGCTTTTCGCAATTCACATGAATAGTATGTAATGTGGTTTTCACCTCCGGTTTGGGGGGACCTCGGTGGGGGACCTCGGAAGTGACGTCATGTCTCGTGATCTAGTGCCGCCATGTTGTGTTGTCATGGTAACCCCGCGCGAGCGGCCATGTTTTGACGTCATCTCCATAGTGATACGTGGTGTGAGTGCGCATGCGCAGCGCGTGTTGTTAGGGTGATACGTGTTTCCGTCTTCCATTTTGTATACTGGAAGCTGCCATCTTAGTTTCTATGGTAGCACGTGATTGCTATGTTACCTAAAGGCCTACAACAGGACAGGGGTATGTTCGGAGGATGTGTTCGATTGCATCGGATTAATTTCCCGATTCGTAGAATTACCACAAACAACCCGACAACTTGTACTATTTTGAATTCTTTCAGAATTCTCTGCTTCTATCTATATATGCAGTAGTTTTCGTCTATCTGACCATGTTCCTTTGTCCTGGAGTATACTCCAGTAGCGAAGAAGAACCTATCAATGGGAACAGCTTTGCTTATTGTTACTATATTTAGCTTTTCTGGTCTATTCTCGTTAGTTCTGGCCCTATTCCGAGTACTCTTGTTGTTTCATATATCTAGATCATTTATATAGATTATAACTAACCAATCAGATTGCTTGATTTCCCATAATCTGTATGCAGAGATATCTCCCCTTATTACAACGCAGTTGTATCCGATTCTCATCGCCTCTATATCCAATGGCAATATCCCATGGAATCCCTTATTGTGAAACGTCTCTGGTTATGGAATCCCTTTTTTGCCATATGAGGGCTATGTAAAAGCCCTCAATGAGTCCTCATATATTATGCCTCATAGCCTCATTGAATTTTGAGGTTATGAGGTCAATTAAAAATCCCTCAATGAGGTATAATTTACTACGACTCTCAGCCTCATTTCAGTATTTGAGGATACCTATGGCCTGGTATTGTATTATTCGAGGATACCTTTTGGAGAATCTCTTTTTTGTCGTATGAGGCCATGAGGGCTATGTAAAAGCCCTCAATGAGTCCTCCTTTATTATCCCTCATAGCCTCATTGAATTTTGAGGTTATGAGGATGATTAAAAATCCCTCAATGAGGTATAATTTACTACGACTCTTAGCCTCATTTCAGTATTTAACAGCCATATGCCCAGGCACCACAATTTCGGCACCCCTTTTTGGAAAACATGGCCTTTGGCACCCCTTTTTGTCGTATGAGGCCATGAGTACCATGAGTAATACCTCAATGAGATCTAATGAAGTCTTACCAACCGCTTCCAAACTTGTCGCCAAAGCCCCAAGACCACTACTGGTCTATGGTCTTTCTGTCCTATAATTAGCTTCTACATCAGTCTTGTTCCATTGCGGCCTTGTACCAGTACTATTGGCTTCTGTTATTCTGCCCCATATATCATCCATTACTTCCTAGCTATACCTATCTCAGTCTCGACTATAACATTGATCAAGGTTGAATCAGATTTTCCCTGTATACATATCAGGCATTCCATAATTGAGATTCCTAGCCAAGTCCGTAAAATGGGGATTCCGTGTTTTAACATCATTAATGGAACAAGACTGTTGTAGAAGTTAATGATAGGACAGATAGACCATAGACCAGTAGTGGTCTTGGAGCTTTGGCGACAAGATGGAAGTGGTTGGTAAGACTACATTAGATCTCATTGAGGGATTACTCATGGTCCTCATGGCCTCATACGACAAAAAAGGGTGCCGAAATTGGGGTGCCTGGGGATATGGCTGTTAAATACTGAAATGAGGCTAAGAGTCGTAGTAAATTATACCTCATTGAGGGATTTTTAATGGTCCTCATACCTCAAAGTTCAATGAGGCTATGAGGAATAATGAATGAGGACTCATTGAGGATTTTTACATAGCCCTCATGGCCTCATACGACAAAAAAGGGATTCTCCAAAAGGTATCCTCGATAGGTATCCTCGAATAATGCAATACCAGGCCATAGGTATCCTCAAATACTGAAATGAGGCTAAGAGTCGTAGTAAATTATACCTCATTGAGGGATTTTTAATTGTCCTCATAACCTCAAAATTCAATGAGGCTATGAGGCATAATATATGAGGACTCATTGAGGGCTTTTACATAGCCCTCATGGCCTCATACGACAAAAAAGGGATTCCATAACCAGAGATGTTTCACAATAAGGGATTCAATGGGATATTGCCATTGGATATAGAGGCAATGAGAATTGGATACAACTTCGTTGTAATAAAGGGAGATAACTCTGCATACAGATTATGGGAAATCAAGCAATCTGATTGGTTAGTTATAATCTATATAAATGATCTAGATATATGAAACAACAAGAGTACTCGGAATAGGGCCAGAACTAACAAGAATAGACCAGAAAAGCTAAATATAGTAACAATAAGCAAAGCTGTTCCCGTTGATAGGCTCTTCTTCGCTACTGGAGTATACTCCAGGACAAAAGAACATGGCCAGATAGACAAAAACTATTGCATATATAGAGAGAAGCAGAGAATTCTGAAAGAATTCATAATAGTACAAGCTGTCGGGTTGTTTGTGGTAATTCTACGAATCGGGAAATTACTCCGATTCAATAGAACACCTCCTCCGAACATACCCCTGTCCTGTTGTAGGCCTTTAGGTAACACAGCAATCACGTGCTACCATGGAAACCAAGATGGCGGCTTCCAGTATACAAAATGCATGACGGAAACACGTATCACCCTAACAACACGCGCTGCGCATGCGCACGCACACCATGTATCACTATGGAGATGACGTCACAACATGGCCGCTCACGCGAGTTACCATGACAACACAACATGGCGGCACTAGGTCACGTGACATTGTGTCACTTCCGAAGTCTCCCACCGAGGTCCCCCAAACCGGAGGTGAAAACCACATTACATACTACTCACATGAATCTATGCAATTTAGAGAGATAGAATTTACATATTTATTTTTGTAAAAACTGAACTACTGAAATTGGCGTAGTCGTTTTTGCCTTTTTGGAACAAGCAATTTATACAGATGTATAGTTTAAATATGATATCCTTTGTTTAAAATATCGATTTATTGAAATACTGTTGGGTTTCAGCCAACATTATCTTTTTTCATATTTGTCTGCAAGTCTTTCGACTGTTGAGCTTCTGTCGCCTAAACTCGCTTATTCATCCACCCTTCTCGAAGAGTATTCGATTTCGTTATAGCCTTGACCTACTAGTATTTGTATTATCAGGAAGAAAATCAGTGTACACACATTCATATTCGATATGCTTATCGGCCTTGTGTGCCTTCGGTGCGCTGAAACTTTCATTCATTCTATTTCTTGCTTGCACACTGTACAGAAAATAGTTTGCTGTGGTAAATGCCTTGTTATCTTGCTTTCTGAGTATGTGACGTTTAGACCAAAAGTATGTGCCGTTTTGACCAAAAAGTGTGTGACGTTTTGACCAAAAATGTGACGTTTTGACCAAAAATGTAACATTTTGACCATTTTGAAATGTGGTGTTTTGGTCGTGTGATGTTTTGACCAGCACCCTCAATGATTACTTGCAAAATTCTAAGATTTTTCATACAACGTAATATACCATAAGTTTTGATGAGTTTGTTGGTATAGTTAATTTTTATAATATATTCGCTAATAATTTTGCGATTATTCATTGTTAAGCACCAATGACACCTTTCAATGAATAATTACAAAATTGTAAGACTTTTTATGGAACTTTATATACTTTAAGAAGTTTTGCTGTCTTTAAGTATAATATATAATTTAGTTATTATAGTTGATCCTTTCAATTGCAAGTAACGATAAATAAAGTGTGAATTAATAAATGTATATTTATTAAATTGCCTCATTGAAATATTGTTGATCAATGCATATTATTTGGATACACAGCACAGATAGATTCAAGCAATTCACAGCATCACACATGCAAACAAATACACAAACATGAAACATGCATGCAATCACAGAAGTACAAGAATATTACACTATAAACAAAATATACACAAATAAATACATTAACATGCATTTTAGTTTTCGAGCTGCAACAAAACCATGCTGTTACTGAAATGGGTCTAAATCATGTCCTGCTCAATGCCAAGACATGGAAACACAGTCTGCTCTACAAAACCGAATCATACCCACATCATGGACATGATTTGGTCTTGAAAAAACGCATATAGAAATGAACTGGAAAAAACATGTGAAGATTGCATTGACAAATCGCGGCACGAAGCAGGACCTATAAAAGGACCATACCAAAAATTCAGGAACTAAATGCAAACTGAGAAAAATAAATTACTTATTTAGGGCATAATCATGCAAAAAGCCACCAAACCACCTATTCATTGAAATGGGAGGAAGGTGAAAAATGATGGCTGACAGTCCTCTTCAACAACATTTCAAAGCTGAAAGTGATCACTCACAGCGCCGCGAAGAAAAAAGAATTATCTCCCCTAGATTGGAATTGGCAGTGGAGATTCACTCAATGCACATCAAGGGACATAACTTATCTGTTCTTGCAATTAAGCCATTTGAGGATCAAATAAGCAAAATGAATGATTGCAAAATTGAGCACTGTTGGAGCATTGCAAATTAATGTTTGCTGTTCAATAAATTCTATCAATTAATTAAACATTGAGTAAACATCAATCAGAGACGTGATTAACAATGTAGAAATTAATTAGACGGCTAAGTGACTTATTGTGTTCTGGCATGCCTGTGTTCACAGCCTCGTATTTGAAATTTTAATGCAAGGAGCTACATTATGATTTATTATAATAGATGATATACGATAAATTTAAAACAAAATCTAAGATAAATAAAAAAAAATGATTCAAAGTACAAAAATTCTAAATTTTCCCCTAGCGGGCGAATTTCGGACGACTTGGGTAAAATTGCAGCGGACGACTTGGGTAAAATTGTAGCGGACGATTCGGCTTGCGGAGGATATGGGTGTAATTCTTCAGAGAGTACTGTTTTAAATTCCTTTTTTCTCAGATGGGGGTTAACGCTAAAAAAATAATTTAGTATACTTTTTCAATATACATAAATAAATAACAATATGTTAATTTTAAATAAATAAAATATATATTAAATTTATTTGTGCATTCTGCTCATTTTCGGCTCGGTCTCACTCGGACTCTTTGGGTTCATTTTAGTGAGACCGCTTCCTGTTAGAGTTCTATGAAGTTTCCAGGTTTTTCTGCGAAGCACACTGGTGAAATTGTCAAGTTATAAGTTGCATGGAAAATGGCAGATATTTTTCTCTCTTCGTAAGTCATGGATCTGTTAAATACGCGTAACTACCACAATGACACTGCGTCTCTTTCGAATGGGGATGTAAAAATTGCGTAACAATTTAGATTTCTTTGACTTTCTCTGCACGATTTCCCGCGTTTTTATGTTCGGTGCTCGTCAAAACGTCCCCAAATCAAAACGTTCACTATTTTTTTTTACCAATCTGTTCCCAATAATTAGTGAAACGTCCCCATGAGTTGGTCAAAACATCCCCTACTCATTCAGTCATTTTTCCTTTTTCATACTTGTATATTTAATTTGGCAATATTTATAATATTATTCCATCAAAATCTAGGATTCCAAGTCAGTTGTACCAATACTCTGCTCTCAGCTGGGCATGGACAGGACTTCAGCAGGAGTTTGGAATTCAGGGGACGTCTGAACTAACTTTGGTCAAATATCAGGTAATTTTCTTCCAAGTCCAAAAAGTCCCAAAATGAATGACCCCCCAGGCTTGTCATTTTGAAAATTGCAGGAGGGCTATTGTGGTTCTCAGCAAATCATCCCAGTAGGGCCATTTTGGGTTTGCCTAAAATGCCCTCAGGAGGGCCATTTATGGTTTGTGGGGGCCATTTTGTTCCAGTCTGCTGGGTAGACAACTAATATCATTTTATTGTACCGTACAAGGCTTGTGTAAATTGTAATTATGCAGACCTGGCTATCTAGAAGATCAAGGAGTGCAAAACAGT
Source organism: Pictodentalium vernedei (assembly GCA_031216915.1). Taxonomy (NCBI): domain Eukaryota; kingdom Metazoa; phylum Mollusca; class Scaphopoda; order Dentaliida; family Dentaliidae; genus Pictodentalium; species Pictodentalium vernedei. Next base: position 61,859,312 of record CM062288.1, on the reverse strand, counting down.
TGCCCTCCTCAGATTGCTTGGGAGTGCAATTGCTCCTGAAATTTTCAATGCAAAAAATTGTATGCTATTTTGGTTATATTCACTTCAAGGTATTAATATTGTGACTGAAAAATTGTACTATATTCAGCTACATGGTGGAAAAATTGGCACACACGTCTTCTCATTATTAAAAATGTTGCATTCAATTATTATGTGACTGTCTTCTATACACAAAATGTATCAAAAGAAACACAGAATGGGCCATGAATTCTTGCGCAGGTCTTGCCTTGAGTCGGGGCTGATCAGCCCAGGCCCCGAGATCAGCCCCGAGGAGCACTTGCTGGGTGCTTTTTTTCAAGCCCCGACATTTTCCACAAAAAGCACTAACAATAATGGACAAAATGGAAAATCAGCCCCGAAAAGGCCCCGACCTCAATATGTGGGGCACTTTTTTAGGCCCCGACCATTTAACTCAAGGCGAGCCCTGCTTGCGAGTCAATAAAACATTGACAAATCATCCCCTGAGTTCCAATGTGTTCTCTGTGCCAGTAGGCACAGAGAACACATTGGAACTGAGGGGACAAAAATGATAATAGATTTTAAAAGCAGTCCCAAACAGGTCTGGCATTCCAAAATCAAGGGGTGCAAAAAATTGCCGCCCTCAATTTTTTCTATGCAGTTGTCACAGTCTGATGTTCAATGTCTAATTACAACTTTGGAATTGGCAGACCTCTTGCTCATATTTGGAAAATTACTTTACTGTCTCTGGATGACTGCGTCAACGACACACTACAAACTTCATAAATTGTGCTTTGTTACCTCCTTCAGTCCGTGAAAATTGCCATTTAAGATAAACAATTTTGAGATGCCTTCGACTGAATTAATGGGCCGCAGAAATTGGGGTTAGGTGGACGTTTACCATCCGTGAAATTTTGAAACCAGGCGGGCGACTGGCCCAGGGCGATCACCTATCTCAAAATGACAGGCCTGAACCCCAATAATATACCAAAATGCTTGGAATGAAATATAGAACATGTGGAAACTTGAATTTGCCATGGAACTGCTGCCATTTGTAGATAGCACTGCCTGAAAATCTGCAATGACGTAAGTAAGAGAACAAAATTTTTCAATAAAATACCTCAAAATAGTGCTGTTTGAATACTGAATTTTCGGTACGGTTTCGGTATTGTAGTGGTACCGAAACCAAATCAAAATACCGCTTATTTTGGTTTTTATATTTTTCTGCGAAATTGACAGAATGTCAACTCATCAAGGTGGATCGTAAATCTAAAAGCCTGTGGGCCGCATATTTCGATCGAATTGATCAGAAAACGTACAAATGTGAACTGTGTAAGTGACGGGTAGGGAGCAGACGCTGCAAATACGTTGGAGAAAGAAATAAAAAAGTGAAGGCAGAAAAACAAAAAATGGCAAGTTGTTAACTTGGTACTTCCATTTCTGAAGAAATATGGCCCGGTTCGAGTGTTTCCAGCATTCTGGCTGATTCAATATATTCTGGAAATTAGATGACATTAGATTTAGCATTACCGAAGTTCATTTGGTCGATCGATGCACAGCAAAGGTTTTGAAAATGATTTGCTGTTATTAGTAAATAATCGATTTATACATTTTTTTCTCATGGAAAATGAAAATTTACCCTAAATTGTCATAGAAAATCGTGGATTCTCTGGAATTTTCAGAAATGTGTATGAGGCCAAGAACCAGAAGTGAAGTTAGTGAACACTGATAAGAGTGATTCCACTCAAAATCCCCGATAACAGCAACTAGGTGAATGTCATAAAACATATTATTTTAAATGTTTCTAGTCCCCTTCTGGCATTGCCGGAGGGGACTACAGGTTTACACTGTCCATCCGTCAGTCTGTCAGTCACACTTTAGTTTTCCGGAGTTTTTTTTGGAAACGCTTCAACGGAATGATTTCATTTTTGGTAAACTACTATAGCACAATAACTTACAGATCAAGTTTGAGTTTCATGCTGATTGCCTTATTCTTGTGTGAGTTACAGCCCTTGGAAATATGGAAAAGCACCAAAATATCAGTTTTCCAGAGTTTTTTTGGAAACGCTTCAATGGAATGATTTCATTTTTGGTAACCTACTATAGAACGATGACTTACAGATCAAGTTTGAGTTTCATGCTGATTGCCTTAATCTTGTGTGAGTTATGGCCCTTGGAAATATGGAAAAGCGCCAAAATATCAGTTTTCGTGACTTTTTTTTGGAAACGCTTCAACGTAATGATTTCATTTTTGGTAACCTACTATAGTACGATGACTTACAGATCAAGTTTCATTTACACTCTGTCCATCCATCCGTCAGTCTGTCAGTCAGTCAGTCTGTTTGTCAGTCATACTTTAGTTTTCCGGACTTTTTTTGGAAATGCTTCAACCGAATGATTTCATTCTTGGTAATCTACTATACAACGATGACATATAGATCAAGTTTGAGTTTCATGCTAATTGCATTATTCTTGTGTGAGTTATGGCCCTTGGAATTATGGAAAAGCGCCAAAACATCAGTTTTCTGGACTTTTTTTTGGAAACGCTTCAACGGAATGATTTCATTTTTGGTAACTTACTATAGAACGATGACTTACAGATCAAGTTTCGTTTGCACTCTGTCCATCCGTCAGTCTGTCAGTCAGTCATACTTTAGTTTTCCAGACTTTTTTTGGAAATGCTTCAACCGAATGATTTCATTCTTGGTAACCTACTATAGAACGATGACTTACTGATCAAGTTTGAGTTTCATGCAGATTGCATTATTCTTGTGTGAGTTATGGCCCTTGGAAATATGGAAAAGTGCCAAAATATCTGTTTTCCGGACTTTTTTTGGAAACGCTTCAACGGAATGATTTCATTTTTGGTAACCTACTATAGAACGATGACTTACAGATCAAGTTTCATTTGCACTCTGTCCATCCATCAGTCAGTCATACTTTAGTTTTCCAGACTTTTTTTTGGAAATGCTTCAACCAAATGATTTCATTCGTGGTAACCTACTATAGATTGATGACTTACAGATCAAGTTTGAATTTCATGCAGATTGCATTATTCTTGTGTGAGTTATGGCCCTTGGAAATATGGAAAAGCGCCAAAATATCAGTTTTTTGGACTTTTTTTTTAAATGCTTCAACGGAATTCATGCTGATCACATCTAGGTTATAACATTTGTATAATTATTAATGCTCATTTGTCCGGTAGGGGACATTGTATTGCTTCAGCGATACGTGCGCTCTTGTTCAAGTATGAACCCAAACAATGAAAGGTGGATGACACCATGTCATTGATGCATTGCGTGATTGGCAATGATTGCAATGTTTTCACAACTGGGATTATCATAGAGCGATTAATTGCAGTTGAATTACTTCAATTTCCTTGCATATTTGTGTGGATATTGGACACTGAATTCACTGGACAGTGGACATTAATCTTGTTGCAACTCTGAAAGATAAGGGGGGAGGGCAGGACCCGACCAAGGGTATTGCTACAAGTGAAAACTTACTGAAAAGCCCGGAAGTTGAACATATAGGTCGCTTCTACCCAATTCAATGGGGGAGGAGCATGGTACATGTCTGAAGCACACAGAGGCCAACTGATTAACTTGGCAAGTTATTTAATGAATCACTCGATGCAGTGTGCTGATTCACAATGAAGAGTGTGATTCATTAAGGGCCTATATAAGTAATGAAATTTTGTTTGTTTTGAAAATTCTCACCTCTGATATTCCTTCAATTCAAATTAAATATACACAAAATGTACATCAAAATGAAGGTTGGGATGTATAGAACACGAAACACATGTGCAATCAACTCATAGAGTCGACTGTAGGCACCACTGGTTCCTGGAAGTCTGCTGCCGTATTCGCACCAGAACTGATAATTTAATAATATTTCACGAAAACAACTTGTGGCCAAATGTGCTTTACATATCCAAGAACAAAGCTAGGGGATAAAAGGGGGCGCGGTGGCTCAGTTGGTAGAGGTGCAGGCTGCAAGCCGAGAGGTCCTCGGTTCGAATCCCACCTGCGGCAACCGCGTTGTGTCCTTGGGCAAGACACTTCACCCCGATTGCCTACATGGGGGCACGATGACGCTGTGTACTGAGGCGTACTGCACGTCGATGGTGCGCATGTCTTCAACCAATCTAACCCTGCCCGTGCTGTGGTGCAGAGTTCAGAGTTACGATGTTGGAGAGCTGGCAGCTGCTCGTCGTTGCTCGGTGGTTCTCTCCGGGTACTCCGGCTTCCTCCACCCGTAAAACTGTCACGGTCACGATTAGCCATTGTGCATAAGTATGTGACCTTAAAACACCAATAAATAAATAGGGGATAAAAATTCTTCAAAACACGACGACAGAGCTGCATTGGGGAAAATTCCAAAGCCTTTGCTTTTGTTTACGTATGAGTGTACTTTCGATTTCGGGTCGACGTCATCGGACAGAAAAAGCATGTAAAAACAACGTCGTCTAAAATCAAATAATGAAAAAGATCGCCTTCATACAGTATACTGTTATTAGATAGAGATTGCACAGTTGCCATATTCAGGGCAAGGTATCATGATACCTGTTGAAATTTCTTAGAATTACGATTTTGTTTTTTGATGGAAATTCGTGGTAACAAGTGATTTGCGCATGTCTGTCGAGGATGGAAACCATCTTCTATAAAAAATGCAGACAGTGTTGTCCTTTTCCAAAATGCAGACCTGTCGCTGTATTCGAAAGTGTTTTGAATGCCTAGCTTTGTTCTCGGATATATGAAGCACATTTGGCCACAAGTTGTTCTGATGAAATATTATTTTATTATCAGTTCTGGTGCGAATAAGGTAGCAGACTTCCAGGAACCAGTGGTGCCTACAGTCGACTCTATGAGTTGATTACACATGTGTTTCGTATTCTATACATCCCAACCTTCATTTTGATGTATAATTTGTGTATATTTAATCTGAATTTAAGGAGTATGAGAGGTGAGAATTTCAAAATAAACAAAATTCCATTACTTATATAGGCCCTTAAATAACTTGCTAGACTAATCAGTTATCACAGTAACTTGTCAAGTTCATGAGGTGTCAGCGCCGAACCTATCAAGTTAAAATGTGGTTGAATGTTGGGAAATTGGGTCAGTTTTTCGACTATTTTCAGTGTTCTCTGCACATGTCGAATACCATACTGAAACCAAGGTATTTACCCGAAAAATACCGATAGCGTTACCGAACCTGAAATTTCAGTACCGCACAACTCTACCTCAAAATAAAATAACAGCTGCATTCTATAAACATTGAAGTACACACTCGAAGAAATCTTCTAATTCTTGAAAGTAATAAAGATTGAGACCAGACATTTTATTTTGTTTTGGGGAAGTTCAACAAAAGTTAACTTGAGGGAGTCCACCAGAAGAAGTATGGAAGGACAAAAGAGTGTCTCCCAATATAAAGATGTATGTGTCACTGTGGTGGTTTGGAAAGAAACTATGATTATTCTCCTATGTAGAATGCAGTGCAAAGTCATATATTGTAGTTGAACAAATTTACATACCCATTGCACTGTAACCCCTTTTATCCCATGCATCAATTTGATAGTGATGAAATTGTTAAATTTGTCTGGTTTATCAATAAGTAACATAGCCAGTGCTCCAGATAATTTTTTTTTCAAAGGAGTAATTAATCCCCCATTTTGACCCGAGGGAGTACCTGGACTAAATCCAGAAGTATCGTGTACTCCTTGGCAACTTATTGGAGGAGTACAAGATTTTTATGTTGCAACCATTTATAATTCAGTATCATTTTGTAATAAAGACTTACACAGAATGTCAGGTGTATTATTTACCTTCCAATTTCATTCAATAAAAGATACAATTCTAAATTAGGTAAAAAGTTTTTTTTTATTTTATTCAAAAGGAATCATTAAAAAAAACTGCGTGCTAGTGGGACACAGAACATTCTGGTACTCCGGCAACAAACTGATGAAATACAATGTAATGTCACCTGTACATTAATTACAGATTGCCTAGAATGAAATGGAAGCAATTTTTCGGTTCAAAGAATGGGTCTGAAACTCTATGATTCTATAGGAAATGAAATAAAAGGATCAACGAGGGTCATACTTTTCAACGAAACTATGCCTGAGAATCAAACACATTTTTTTTTAGCCTTAGAATATTGATACGTGGATAATAATAAAATATAAAATGCGACAGGACTATAGTTCTGACTGAATCCGTCTTCTCCAACAAGTTTCAAAACTGGCGAAACTAAATTAGGACCTGAAAATGAAATCCTATCATCACCCCCCCCCCCCCCCCCCCCCCCAAATCAGTAAAAATAATAATATCAGTACCTCTTGTTGTTCTAACTGGCGTCGTAAATGTTTAGCAGAAGCTGCCTGGTGCTCACACGTTGCGTCATGTTTTTTTATAGTCGAAATCTGAATATTTGTGGGTCCGACTGTACCCATAGCATTTTGCTTTTTCTCTTCCCGGCACGTTGTACAAAACAAGCGTGTTTCCTGGTTTCTTTCTGGAAGTTGTTGTACTTCCACCCATGGATACTGCACAGGAATCTGAAATTCTATCAGTATAGCTATAATTCACTCTCTACGTGATATTTATGTTCCCAACGTAATCCCCTTCTGTTTTTTCTTAAGAAGGGGATTACGTTGGGAACGTAAATATCACGTAGAGAGTGAATTATAGCTATACTGATAGAATTTCAGACTCCTGTGGATATAGTCTTTGTAAGACTGTGATCCGGGGCCCTCCTGGCCCTCACAGTCTTTGAGAAACCCGTTCAATTTGAACATCCATTTCAAAGATAAATAATTGTACTACGCATGCGCACAGATATGTAGTACAATTTGTTTATCTTTGAAATGGTGTTTTTTAACGTGGTGAAGTCGGATATTTTTCAACATTTATTGAATTTGGTGTTGTGTTTGTGTTAAACAATGATGCAGACACGTAAATAAATGATATTGGGGCTGAGTACGACAAGTAGTATGTTGATTATGTGATTTTTGTCTTCGATATGAAGCGTGAACTGAGCTGACCCAATTGCAGCCAGTTTCTTTCAGTTTTAGTCAGATGAAATTTGAACGGGTTTCTCAAAGACTGTGAGGGCCAGGAGGGCCCCAGGTCACAGTCTTACAAAGACTACTGTGGATACTGCTTGATCCAAAGTTTTTTTGTTGAGCTTTGAGGTGCGTCCGTATGTCTCTTAACCTTTTTGAACACATTATCCAATATACATTTTAAAATGTGTTGTGCGACTGTAGCCGAATTGTCGACCGATTCGGGGAATTTTGAAAAAAATCCGGTAATGTTACTCTGGTTCATGTCTGATCCAGTTACTTTCTCTGCTGCAGCGCATGTGAAAATTCTGACTCTGGCTGCGTGATAAGAGCGCCTTTAGGCATATGTTGTCACTGATTGGTTGATTTTCTGGGAGGCTTCACGTGGAATTGATCGAAACATAAACATACGTAATTTCGAACACTAAGTGGCAAGGGATTCGTCGTCATAATAGTTTACTTCTGGAGAGAATTCGAAATCGGTCTTTTTACACTGTATTTTGACTAACGATATTACACAACAAGACTGATGAATACGACAACAGAAATGACTGAAGGCGTAAAACCGAAAACATAGGCGTAATCTGTACTCCTTTAATTTCTATTTGGGTCGCATTCGGCAATTTTTGATGCGTAAAATACGCCTGTATGCCCGTTATCTGGAGCACTGCATAGCTTGGCTTACTCTTGGATACCAATACACTCATGCTATCTGTTGGAGAAGAAATAAGAGTAACTGTAACTTGTCACTGCAATAAACCATCTTATGTACATAAAAGTACATTGTTATTCAAAACACATCAAATCAGCCCTACATAACCATTATTGCATGTACTTTTCCAAAAGAGGCTTATTGGCATATTGAGATCAGGAGGGCATATCCAGTTGATCTCCCATTCATAGGTGTTCACATATTTCTTCAAGAACGCAGTATGCAAGAAACCCCCAAAAGGTTACAAGTGAGCTCCATTTGATAAAAAATTTTCCTGGAGGGGTGTGGGGAGGGAGGGGGGCTCCCTCCCTTGTATGTCTGTACCTTCGGCACTCATGGCATATGCATTTTTCATCAGAGTTCAACTCCTTTTTCTTTTTGAAGATCGTGGCGACACACATGTTCCAAACACTATCAGACAGGTAACCCTCCAAATCAGTGTAAATCTGCTGCAAAAATCATATTCCTTTGCAAAACATTTTTTTCAGACTTTAAGTTCTGGACTTTTCATGCTTCTTACTTCCAACTATAACACTTAATTTACTGATTAATGGGTGAATAGAAAAACCCTGCCAAAATCAACATTTTGAGTTCCAGAAGCCTCCATAACAGCTCCGATAAAAGTGTCAAACATCAGATTGATGTCTTCACAGAATATTCATTAGCTTGGGGGCACGATGACGCCGTGTACTAAGGCGTACTGCACGTCGATGGTACGCATGTCTTCAACCAATCTAACCCTGCCTGTGCTGCAGTGCGGAGCTACGATGTTGGGGAGCTGGCAGTTGCTCGTCGTTGCCCGGTGGTTCTCTCCGGGTACTCCGGCTTCCTCCACCCGTAAAACTGTCACGGTCATGATTAGCCATTGTGCATAAATATGTGACCTTAAACATCAATAAATAAATAAATAAATATATTCATTAGCTTATTGCTTGATAAGTAATAGGAACAAAATATTCACAAAAGATATTTTGTTGCAATTAATTCGAGGGTGTCAGCATGCACTTAACAACAAATTGTAACAAATCAACTGGTTATAAACAAAGTTTTCTAACTTGAAAGCGTGAAAAAGGACCATAACTTTGGAAAAAATGTGTGGAAGAAACACACAGCACAGCAGATACACAGGCATCGTTTCCCCATGATGCTAAATCACAACACGAAATATTCAAATTGGAGTAGCAGTGGTTGAGACACAAGGGAGAATATTGGTATGGACCGACAGAGGTCACCACGGCACTAGATATATGCCTTTGACTTTCCAACTTCCAAGTCCGTGCATAAAAATCACAACACACCCACCTTATCAATTTATAATTTCAGTAAAATAAACAAAATTATCAATTTTAATTAAGTTATAGATAATGGGAAAATATTTGGCTTCTTTCGTCTTCTCGTACTATTACCAGAAACATCTGCAGGCAGTATGATGCTGACAAATGAAACTGAACGCATGTGGTCTGGTGTGTCAGGTTTAAAAAGTAACACGGCACGGATAATGAAAAAATTGCTAATATTTTGTGTATTTCATTTGTTTAAATGCCAGTTACGGCTCATTTTGACCGCGGATTCGATAATTTGTTTGGTTTTGGCCATCACCGTCACGCTGACTGCTGTTATGTTTATTATGATATGTAAATTAGGAGATAGTTTCCGTAAAGGAGATTTGTCACATTTGTCAGTCTAAAAAGATGACAAAAGACACTGATCGGCACTTGTGTTGGTATGGTTGTTTGCAAGAAAAAACTAAATTACAGCATCGTCCAATCGCACCTTATTTAAAAGTGGGAAAGCATCATTTTCAACCCATCTTCAATCGGTCCTTTGCGGACATCAACACAGTCGTGTTGAAACGATTAGTGATTTTCAGGAATCGACTAGTTGCCAGCAGTAATCGATTACTAATCGACTAGTCGAAGCCCCCATGTTATTGTTATCAAACACGTGTACCGCCGTTCTTCCCTGGTTAAAACTAACAGTAATACTTGCAATGAAACGATGGCAAGTGAAGCTTTCAAAGTCCCCAAAACCTCTTTCAGTTTCGAGAGAGAATTGAGAATTAATGTTGGTAGCTTCTGTTTAAAATCATTTTTTCTCAATATAGCCACTGATATTTTAATAAAATAAATCATTATTCAGGTTTTTTTTTTTTTCATTCGTTCCATCCTATTGAATGTCAACGAAAGGAAGTGCTCTTTCTGCATGCGTGATGCACATCCCCTGTCGAAAATTAAGTACAGTTAATGCCCACAGTGGTCATCAGTCTGTCAGCAATTGTACACAGAACACTCCCACACAACTTCTCGTATTTTGACTTAACCTCTCGTCTGTCCATAATTATGCAAACATCAAACACGCCTACTAATTTCCATATTGTCTGCTTTGAAAATCATCACCTGACCTGATTGGGTTTCCTCTTAACTCAGTTGCAGTTCGAGGAAAAGCTAGTTTCACTTTCAATTTCCCAGAAACTCGCAGATTTCCTGGAATTTGTCCGCATGTAATTACAAAATGAAAATAAAAAGCACATGGATTTTGTAATTGGTTCTTTAGTGATAACAAATTCTTCCAAATACGAACTGGTATGTGTTCTTCCATAATTTCTCTTTGATATTTCTGTAAGACATTTCGAACTTACCAGTACCAGGTGAACAAATTGATGTCTGTAGGTGGCCTAATTGCATGTCAACTTTGGGTCCTAATTTTCCTGCAGGCTGCTCCCTCGAGAATAAGCACACCCATATTAGGGCTGAAACGGTTAGCTCATTTTTACAACTGACTAACCGAGAGCTATAACCGGATAATATCCGGTTAACCATAGCCATTATTTCACCGAATCTGGGATCAAAACTATAGGAATTGGAAAGCAGTATTTTCAGAAACTATTCCGTAGTGTGTATACAAACGAACGTTGTCGAGTACTCGACAACGTTCGTTTGCAGGGCTTGCAAATAGGGTCGCCCGACGTCCCGGGACAACCAGAAATTTTCTCGGGCAACCAAAAATGCTATTCCCTCTGCCCGACGGGCAACCAGATTTTTTCTGTCCGATTTTAAAAGATAATTCTTTGAGAAAATTAAAATATAAAAACAAGCAGGAATAAATGATTAAACAACTGTTAAAATGGTTAAATACGCGTTCCACTGGTTAGGGGAAGTACTTTTCAGACAACGACGGCGGATCATAAACTTCAGCAGTCAACAGGTACATAATTCCTTTTCTGATCTATGATATTATCGATGACACGTGTTGGGATTGGTTGTCAATAACGCAGCTGTTCAGTTGATAAAATTGGGTTACATGAATTTGCATGTAATGTATTCAACAAACCTAAAGAAATGGTCACGACATCTGTACTGTTTAGCCCTGTCCCACTGATACTGTTAGCAACAGGCTGACAGCCCCCACCCACTCCCCCATGCACACACACACTCACACTTCCCACAGCGACATTCAGGGCAAATTGTGATATTGTTCAGTAATGCTCACAAGTGGAGTCTGGTTGTATTTGAATCAATGTTCCCACATATCGGGAGTGCACTGGTACGATAAGCAACCGAGAACGGCGTGACGTCATATCCCTATAGAGACAATACTGTGCACTCATAATGTCCTGAACAACAATTCAAACACAACCATTACCTTCCCAGAAATCGTTTTTCGAAAGTGAAAGTGGATGTTGCGCTCATTCAGCATTGCAATGGTCTCTGTTGCTGATCTTCCTCTTGGTCAGGTACTTATTTATTTTTTTGTTACTGTGTTCAACAAACGATATAATATGTCTGAGATTAGTTTTCAGTTGAGATAGTAAGGTAACGTAGCGCAGTGAAACAGGACACTTTCCAGGCCTAATGGGGGAGGGAGGCGGGGCGATGGGGGTACTACGGTGTCGTCTCGAACGTGTCAGTTGTCATGACGCATGGCTTTTTTTGGCACAACTTAATTTTGATCTGTCCCCGTCTTTCAACACCTGTTGTTATACATAGTTTGTTGTCATATCTGATCGACTCACATTGAAATGTGTATAAATTGAGCAAACAAATATCAGTCCTAACGCCGGGCCACCATTTTCTGTGGCGGGCAACCAGATCTCAAAAGATGCCTGCCCGACGGGCAATCAAGTTTTTCCACTATTTGCTAGCCCTGGTTTGTATACATACTACGGAATAGTTTCTGCGGTCACTCAGTACTCACGGAAATTGCCGATCATTAACGAAGTCTTGAACGCCAAAGTCGATTATTTCTAAATATATACAGCGCTGCTTTGAGGTGTAATCTATCTCAAAGAAGAATCGGCAGATTTACTACGTTTTATCCGTGGAATGACGATCACTTTCGATATTTTGGATAACCGGTTGACGTTTTATTTAATCGGTTTGGTAGGTAACCGGTTTCAAACCGGTTATCCAGTTAACCATTTAAGTACTAACCCATATATTTTTTCCTGTTTACTTCACACACCCCTAGGCTTATTCAGTCTCGGGTCAGTTGGCCAACTAGGGTTGTTATTCATGAAGTCGGAAACATCAAACACGTTATTTCTGTGGGTTGTTTTTTGATCTTTGGAGTTTACGTGTGACGTCCGCAACAATGTTGGTTGAATTTAAGGGGATAGTGTATGGTTGGGGCAGATGTTCTGACCAATCGACTTGCAGATTTAGGGATCGACTAATTTAATAATCATGTCAACGTCGACTATTCGGCTAATCGTTTCAACACTACAACACAGTCACGGCAAAGATCCATGGTTACTACTAGGAAGTAAATAACTTCACAACATCGGGGGAAATCAACACACTCCATATAGTTCCAGGTCACTAGGAATATACTTTGAGAAAAAAGTGATTTCTGAAGCTTTCTACAGTCTACTTACATTTTTTATGAATATTACCTTATTTTATGTGTATCGTCCCGATTTTATACACTCGGTTATTTTTTTTTTACTAGTGGTTCATGTTGTCTTTTTAGTGCGCAATAATTCAGATTTTTCGTCAACAAAAAAGTTCTGACAGCCTGTAAACACTGAATGTCGTTGGAGGGAAATTTCAAAGCATATTTTGCAGTTATGACATTAACAGCTCGAGTATTTACTGTAAGTTGTTTGCAAATTCATTGTCTCGAACAAATAAAGGGTGTGATCATGTCCTTTCATTCTTACAGTCACCCAAAATGAATATTACTGCAAGAATCACATTATCAGAATAAACATCATTGAAACATGGCCACATCTGGAACATCCAAAATTTGTGTTGGTGGTATTGCATTCCAACATCAAAACACACAAGAGTGTGTGCCATAAAAATGCTTTCTCCGAGTCTGTAGTATGTTATCATTACATTGAGGACAAGGCTTTTGAATTACTGATCATTTTCAGGTTTTACGGGTTCGTTACTTATGCCATTGGCAAATTAATCTTCTTCAAAATCAAAATTCACCCTTTTTCCCTGAAAAAAATTATATGTACCTTTTCTATGCACTTTACTCATTATTTTGATGTATAATTTACCTTTCCTTACTTCTCTTTTCTGTTTCTGGGGCATTGGGAAAAATGTCAACAAATTGACCAAAGTTAGCCTTAGTTGGGTTGGACGACCCCTTAAGGTGCTATATAAGTAATGGAATTTTGTTTGTTTTGAAATTCCCACCTCTGATGTTCCTTAAATTCAAATTAAATATGCACACATTATACATCAAAATTTAGGTTGGGATGTGTAGAACACGAAACACATATGTAATCAACTCATAGAGTTGACAGCAGGCACCACTGGTTCCTGGAAGTCTGCTACCATATTCGTATCAGAACTGATAATAAAATAATATTTCTCGAGAACAACTTGTGGCCATATGAGCTTCACATATCCGAGAACAAAGCTTGGGCATCAAAATCCTTCAAAACACAGTGACAGAGCTGCATGGGTATAAATTCCAAAGGTAACGACTTTGTTTACATATATTTTTACTTTCAATTTCCGGTCAACGTCATTGGACAGAAAAAGCAGCAAAAAAAACTACACCGTCTAAAGTCAAATAATGAGAAAGATCGCCTTAATACAGTATGCTATTATTAAAAAGAGACTGTACAGTTGCCATATTCTATGCAAGATCTCTTGTACCCCCAAAAATGTTCCGTGCCCCAGGGTTACTACCCTGGACAGGCCTGCCTTTCCCTGGCCCTGTTCATTTATATGCTCAGATTTTCAGCTTTACCAGGTGGGACCACTGTCAGTGTACTAAACTTGGTCGTTTGTCATAATTCCAGGGCTTGCATTTTAGAACCGTGACCAGGCTGATGAATAGGCCAGGTAAAAGGGGCCACCAGGCCTGATTTGTTCTGTTCAGGGCTGATTTAGCAGATTACATACTGTGGCAGACGCATTTGCCGGCTTGACAGATTAGCGACCAGGCTGACTGATCAGCCTGGTGCAAAATGTTTTGAGGCTGATTACCAGGCCTGGGCTGATAGACCTGCTGAAAATGCAAGCCCTGATAATTCCTCCGTTTTTGTTACCATATGCCATAGAAAAAAAGACAATTGTTTCTGATAACCTGCCGGCCCTATTTCAAACTGCCGAATCTAAGCATTTTATTGAAATCGCCAAAAAAAGTGAAAAAAAACAGGCATTTTTGCCACTTTCTAAATTGCATCACATATATTGATAGTCAAAAAAATTAAGATTTTATTGGTTGTCTGCATGGGGGCATAATGATGCCATGTACTAAGGCATGCAGCACGTCAATGGTGTACGTCTTCAACTGCTGTAACCCTGCTTGAGCAGACCCTGAACATTGTTAAAATGTTGAGGAGCTGACAGTTGCTTGTCGATGCTCGGTCGTTCTCTCCGGGTACTCCAGCTTCCTCCACCCATAAAACTGTCACGGTCACGATTAGCCATTGTGCATAAGCTTGTGACCTTAAACACCAATAAATAAATAAATAAATGAATATAAAGATTTTATAGAAGAAACCCTATTTTATAAAAAAGCCTACCGAGGTATGGAACTTCATAATAAAATAATCAGCAGTCCTTGTATTCTGAATTGCTTGTTCGCATGCCTCACTTTTTCGCAAGGTCAAGAAGTGTTAAAATTAGCACACCTCAGCACTTTAAATAAATTGCCTTTTTAAGTGATTGTGGTAGTGGCCTAGCTAAGTAACATCGTATTGCCTTGGCTAAGAAAGCACAAATGACTTGCTTTTGTTTATTTGAATGCAATAAAGTTTCTTGCTTTGGTCTTGTATCAAACACTATTGAGCACACTATTTTGAAGACATGGTGCTATCGTGACATCAGCGTGTGCAAACAGCCAACTTTGACGTACAAGTGTCAAATTTACAGGGAATCCCTTGGCATTTCCCAAGGACAATTTCCAGATTTTAAATAGGCATGCCATTGGTCGAAATGTACAATGTGATTTACTATGCATGCTTACTGGAATACAGTCCCATGTGTCTTGTTTCAAATTTCGAGGTAAACAATATTTAATCACTTGCGTAATAATGATCACTATTGAGACAAAACTCAGAACAACTGTTGATGAAGAATAGTAATACAGAAACATTTCATGGTCTGCGAGGGCAGACAGGACGGTAACAACTGTAGAGATGGGCGGTATTGGAATTTTGAGTTCGGTATCGGTTTCGGTATTTTTGTGTGGGCATACCGCGGTATCGGTTCGGTATTCGGTATGTGACTTCAGATTCACTGATAGTACCAAAGGGGAATCCATGTCAGAAAAATACAGAATAAGTTGTTCTTGTATCATTCTATCACAGTGCTACACATGCCATTGTTGATGGGCTCAACATTGTCATTCTTTTGTCAACACAGATCATATCTACAGTAATTTGGTGACTTGTTCTAAATACGCCTTAACTTTTCAAGCTCCACTTAAGGCGTCTGTAATCATAGAATGTGTGTCCTGAAGATATCATCTTTACTTGGGCCTGATGACAGTAGTAAAATTATCTGGTCAGTGATTTCTAGCTAAGTCTTGGCTGCCTTAACAGGCAGCCAAGACTCGGCTAGAAATCACTGCTAAGCAACTGGACATGTACAGGTCGTAGACTATTGATAATTTAGTACAACTGCCCTGGTCCTTAAGGCTTAACAAAACTGAAAAATAAAATCAGTCACTTCTTTCATGAAAATGAACACTTCAACTGCTATCAATCCTCATCAAGGCCTTATAAATAGCGAATGCACAGGGAAAATTGAAAATACCGTTGGTTTCGGTGTTCAAAGATTGGGTCGGTTCGGTTTTTCGGTGTCCCCATGATATCGGTATCGGTTCGGTTTTTCGGTATATTGCCCATCTCTAGTAACAAGGGAAAAGACCCCCCAAATTTAAACCAACATTAATACACATTAGTGAAGTAAAATCACTTCTTGTAAACCGTGATATTAAAACAAGTTGAAATTTACATACTGCCTTATACCCAACTTTTCCAGGTACCGATTATGATTTAATTTGCCAATATTTGTGACGGTATAGACAATTTTACCGATTATAGTCAGTATACTGTAAAACCACACAGCTCTACAAAGAGGCATATTTTATGTTGAAAATGTTATAAATTGAGTTGAGGAAACTGCATTCTGGAAAAAGAAAACTAAAAATACAAAGTTTTTCCGACCTGTCAACCCTATTTTTTTCATCCTGTTAGGCAAAAGTAATAATGGTTTGGTTCCGGCTACCTGATCAACCCTAATTTTGCACACCGACTCTTATGATTTTTTTTAACTGAAATTGAAGAAGAAACAGAAAAAAAACACACAAACACCAACTTGTACAACAACGAAAGAAAGTGTTGGGCGTTTTGGGGGTATATCGATTTATAATATATATAATCTGTACCATGTTCAAAACCATCACTGGCAAATTAAATCATAATTGGTAGTGGAAAACCAAAGTCGTTTTAACTCTGGTAATAGTACGCAAATTTCAACTCGCTAAGGGCCAAAAAAATTAATGGTTTGGTTCCGGTTCCACAGCAGAAAAAAATAGGGTCGGTAGGTCGGGATATTTTTTTTTTTTTTTAAATTTTTTTTCCCCTTCAATTTGTGCTTGAGTTAATTTTTAGGACCAAATTCTTCCAACAGTTGTGACTGCAGTATACTGCTTTTATATTCTGTTGAGTCTGAATTGCAAAATTACACCCAGAATGGCAGTTTATCAGCAGATGCTTTCTTTGCGATTGCACTGCAGCGGAAATTTCGGTGTAGTTCTGTAACTTCAAAATGAAGCAGACTTGGAGGTGTCTTGATAATATTATTATCAGCTGCCCTCAGATTGTGAAGTGAAGTGTGCGTTCGCACGTCTCATTTTTTTCACAGGAAGTGTTAAAATTAGCACACCTCCGCACAGGACATAAATTGACAGTTTAAGTGATTGTGGCAATGGACTGGTTAAGTATCATCGTATTTATCGTGATAGAGGAAGCACAAATGCCCTGCTTTTGTTTATTTGAAAACAATAATGTACCTTGCATCGATCTTGTATCAAACACTTGTGTGCACACTACTTTGAAAGCAAGATGCTATCATAACGCCACTGTGTGCAAACAGCCAATCACTTTGAATTACAAGTGTAAAACTACAGGGAATCCCTTGGAGAATCCCAAGAAAAATTTTCTGGTTTTAACTGGTAGAGTGCTGGAAGCCCATATTTGGGCTTTACTCTGAAGTGTCAGTACCAGCACTCAAACGCTTCATATTTTGTGGATGTTGTTCATACCACCTTTGCAGTGAAATTATTTAGTCTTTTAGGATTTGCCTTGTTACAATTTATGGGAGAGTGCCTATTGGCACTCTCCCATAATTTGTAACAAGGCAAACATATGTGAACAAATTTTGATAACCAAAAATAATTCAGCACTCTACCAGTTAAATAGCAGGAATGCGATTGGTAGAATGTTCAATGTGACTGACTACGCAACCTTTGTGTAATGCAATACACATGGGTGTGGCTTTTCAAATCCACTTGTTTTCGACAAATTAGAGGTAAACAATGTGCTATCATTTTCGTAATAATGGTGATTGTTGAAACAAACCACTCGAACAGTTTGGAATGAAAAGTAGTAAAGACAGGTCCCACAGTCTGTGAGGTTAGACAGGATGGTAAAAAGGGAAAGACCCAAATTCAAACCAACAGTAAGCTACACCAGTGAAGTAAATTCCCTTGTGAACCATGATAAACAAGTTGAAATTTGCATGCCGAAGTTAAAACAACTTTGGTATACAATTAGCAATTATGATTTAATTTGCCGATGACAGTTTTGAACCTGGTACAGTGGAGCCCTCTTAATTGGATATCTCTTAATTGTATATACCTGTTAACTGAATATAATTTTCAAACACAAAACCATTTACCATACCTTCAGTACAAATTTGATCTGTTAATTGCATATGGGTTGTAGAGTGAACTCCTGTTAATTGTATATAAATTTTTGTAATATGTCAAAAAAATAACTGTGACATGCACCAAATTCCCCTTATTTATCAACCTTTTTGATCTCACTACATCCAATACAGGCATTTATTCTATTATATCTTGTTTGACAGAGCTCTTTGAGCTCTGTCAAACAAGATATAATAGAATACATGTTCAGTTTACCTCCAGAACACAGGAAACTGACCCAATCCCTGTTAAATGTATACTCCTGTTAATTGAATAATTTTAACTGGCAAAATGGATATTCAGTTAAGAGGATTCTACTGTACTGATTATATATATATATATAAATCGGCACACAAAAAAACGCCCAGCACTATTTGTGTCGTTGTAAAAGTTGGTGTTTGTGTGTTTTTTTTCTGTTTCTTTTTCAATTTCAATAAAAAAAATCATTAGGGTCGGGGTGCAAAATTAGGGTCAGTCGGGTTACTGAAACCAAACCATTATTTTTTTTTGGCCTTATTATGATTTACAAGAAGTGAATTTACTTCACTGGTGCGTATTACTGTTGGTTTAAATTTGGGCCTTTCCCTTTTTATTACCGTCTACCCTCGCAGACAATGGGACCTTTCTTTATTACTTTACATTCCAAACTGTTCAATTGATTTGTCTCGACAGTCACCATTATTACAAAAAGTCGAGAGAACATTGTTCACCTCAAATTTATCAGAAACAAGTTGAGGTGAAAAGCCACAACCACATGTACTGCATTACACAAAACATGCATGCATAATCAGTCACATTGAACATTCAACCAATTGCATTCCTGCTTTTTTAAACCAGGAAATTTTTCTGGGAAATGCCAAGGCATTCCCTGCAGTTTTACACTTGTACTTCAAAGTGATTGGCTGTTTGCACATGGTGATGTCATGATAGCATCTTGCTTCAAAATAGAGTGTTTGATATAAGACCAATGCAAGATACATTATTGTTATAAAATAAATGAAAGCAAGTCATTTGTGCTTCCTATGCCACGATAAATACAATGATACTTAGTCAGCCCATTGCCACAATCACTTAAATTTAAAATGTCAAATTTTCTTTCATGTGCTGAGGTGTGCTAATTTTAACACTTCCCATGATAAAGTGAGAAGTGCAATTGCACTCTTCACTTCCGAATCTGAGGAGAGCTGATGATAATATTATCAAGACATCTCCGAGTACATTTCATTTTGAAGTTGTGGAATTACACCCGAAATGTCCACTGCAATTGTGAATATTCAGACTCAACAGAATATCAAAGTAGTATATTTCAGTCACAACTGTTGGAAGAATTTGGTCCTAAAAATTAACTCAAGCACAAATTCAAGGAAAAATAAATATCCCGACCTGCTGACCGTATTTTTTTCTGCTATGTAACTGGAACCAAACCACAATTTTTTTGGCCGTAGCGGAAACAATAATTTTTTTTTAGGCCTAAGCCGTTGTTTCTTTGAACACTCTGGTGACTTCCACTGTCCCTAATATTCACTCAAGCTACGAAGTGTTTCCACAAAGCCAGAATTATCCCACAATTATTCTGAATAGAGCTGAATCGGTTAACCGATTAATCAATGATCAACATCTTGATCGATCCAAAAAGTAGATGATTGATTAACCTTTACTTTTGAACTACTGTATTACATGGGTTAACAAAGGAACAAACTTACTCCAAAACAGGCAAACATTGTCACACTGACTCACATCAATTATATGAGACAGGGTAAAGCATGTAAGTTACTTGCTGATGTACTTGTTTACTTGCATGATCATCATACTGTATCAGTGGCTGGAAATGGTCATTCTTGATCCTTTACCCATTGCGGGTAGCAGACGATACTTGCAAAATAAATTCATGAGTTGCTAAAGATATTCAATTTTACTTTCAAAAACATAGCTTATGACACTTTATTGGAACGGGCGTAATGAGCCCGTTCCAATGAGGGGTCATAACCTATGTTTTTGAGACAAAAATTGAAAACCTAATAAATTTGAATGGAGATTTTTGTATATAGGCCTAGTCGGTTTTGTTTGTTACGTTGGGTAAAGGGTTCAGGCTGTAAATCATAACGATGTGGCAATTATTCAGATATCTATTTGGACATGTTATTAATGGGTTAACCAAGGTTAATCCACATGATTATTCGATCAAGAAAATCCCATAACCGTTTCAGCTCTAATTAACAAATCACAAAATTGGACAGAATAAATGAAAGATCAGGCCACTCCCACTTACAGTCAATATCAATGATAAAAACAAACTAATAATTTTTAGTCCTTTTGCAATAAATTTCATCCCTGGAAGAATTCATCTAAAATATTCATACAAGCTGGAAAAATCAGTTAACTTTTTCAAAAAATAATTACCAGATAACGCTGCATAAAATACACAAACAAACCAGAAAAAAATTATCGATACACCTATTTGCCACAACTTTTTCTCCATAATTTAATTAAACGCTTCATCATGTTGATTTTGATTGGCTTTTCCAAGAGCCATGTGATTGCCATAAAGTAGTAGTCTGTATTTCTCTGCCTCCTTTGATCACTACACAATTATTTCATTGGTTCATGTCTAAGATATTGTTTATAAATTGGGATGGTCAAATTGATGCGTTGACAGGGCTCAAAATAAGCGGTGTCGCGTCGCCTTTTGCTATGCAAAACTTGCAAAAAGCTACACAATGTTAAATTATGTATAGCATTTTGCGATACAAGATAATCAACTGCAGCCTATTAGGCTGCAGTTGATTATCTTGTATCGCAAAATGTAAATGAAAATTTGCAAACAAATTTGAAAACTAGTTCACTGATGCTTTACTTCTGATTGTGGAACATTCCAGGCATAACTCAGATTAACTCTCCATCAAGCATCATTAGCAACTTCATATGTAAGATGAATTCTATTGGTTTAAATTCTTCCTGTTTTTACAACATTTTGCATAAAATGTACATTAAAAATAACTTCAAGCCCATCATATTTAAAATTCCAACTTCCATTTTGAGAACTCTATTGATCAACCAAGACGCTATTTGAAAATATCCAAGTCCATGCAACCCTTAAAGGCAGTTCAGTTAAAAAAAAACATAGTAAATGTTTCATGTGCTGCAGATCATTTGGAAATGCCCAGAAATGGATGGAAACTATTCTATCTACTTAGAAGAATTCAATACAAAACAGCATAACATAACTCTGGTATACAAAAATAGCTATGTAATTTTTACAAAATGCTATTCATTTTTTTTAAATTCGTAGCATTTTGCTACGCAAAGACAAAAAAGTTATTTTGAGCACTGTGCGTTGACTGCATGTGTGTGCTTAATTCAGTGAAATTATCTCATTAAATTATGACGAACAGAAATTCTAGTGAGTGACCCATTCAAGCAACTCTGGCAAAAGAACTGGGCTAGTTATGCAGTACTGGGTGGTGCTTTTCAATAAATTCTTGCAAAATAATTTAAAGTTGTGTTGTGATGCTAATATATAGTAGTATAAACCATTGTAGGCTGTATGTTAGAATTACTTCCAATTAATTACTGAGAAATACCAAGTGTTGCTTTGCATATCTCGTTGCTAATAGGCCCAATTTACAATTATTATCCCCGCATTTGCAAAATTGCGGGGATATATTGGTTGTCTCCGTCTGTCCATCCGTCTGTACGTCCGTAAACCGGGAATGGTTTCTGGCGAAAAACTCCTAGGGGTTTCAATTCAAAACATTGAAAGTGTGTTCATGTTCATTCATAGGGTCTGTAGATGTGCATAAAGGTTTTGGATTTTTGATTCAGCCCTCGGGGGTGTAAGGGGCACCACTTTTGTCGTTAGAGGAATGGTTTCCGGCGCAAAACTCCTAGGGGTTTCAATTCGAAACATGGGGCGTAAGGGGCACCATTTTTGTCGTTAGAGGAATGGTTTCCGGAGAAAAACTCCTAGGGGTTTCAATTCGAAACACTAAAAGTGTGTTCATGTTAATCAATAGGGTCTGTAGATGTGCATAAAGGTTTTGAATTTTTGATTCGGCCCCGAGGGGTGCAAGGGCCACCACTTTTGTTGTTAGAGGAATGGTTTCCGGCGAAAAACTCCTAGGGGTTTCAATTCGAAACATTGAAAGTGTGTTCATGTTCATTTATAGGGTCTGTAGATGTGCATAAAGGTTTTGGATTTTTGATTTGGCCCCGGGGGGGGGGGGGGGGGGGGGGCGCATGGGGCACCATTTTTGTCGTTAGAGGAATGGCTTCCGGCGAAAAACTGCTAGGAGTTTCAATTCGAAACACTGAAAGTGTGTTCATGTTCATTAGTGGGGTCTGTAGATGTGCATAAAGGTTTGGGATTTTTGATTCGGCCCCGAGGGGCGCAAGGGGCTCCATTTTTGTTGTTAGAGGAATGGTTTCCGGAGAAAAACTCCTAGGGGTTTCAATTCGAAACACTAAAAGTGTGTTCATGTTAATCAATAGGGTCTGTAGATGTGCATAAAGGTTTTGGATTTTTGATTCGGCCCCCCGAGGAGTGCAAGGGGCACCATTTTTGTCATAAGAGGAATGGTTTCCGGAGAAAAACTCCTAGGGTTTTCAATTTGAAACACTGAAAGTGTGTTCATGTTAATCAATAGGGTCTGTAGATGTGCATAAAGGTTTTGGATTTTTGATTCGGCTTCGAGGGGCACAAGGGGCTCCATTTTTGTCGTTAGAGGAGTGGTTTCCGGCGAAAAACTCCTAGGGGTTTCAATTCGAAACACTGAAAGTTCGTTCATCTTCATTAATAGGGTCTGTAGATGTGCATAAAGGCTTTGGATTTTTTATTCGGCTTCGAGGGGCACAGGGGGCACCATTTTTATCCCTGCATTTTAAAAAATACGGGGATATTGTGATCTCCGTCCGTACGTCTGGTTTTGTAATTCGAAACGCTGTAACTTTCTACAGTTGTTCAATAGGGTCTGTGCAGTCCAAAAATACCACTTTTAAAGTTTTGCGCCACCAGGTGGCTTCTGTGGAGCCACTTGAAAAATGTGCTAATTTTTCACTTTTCTTTCGAATAATCCCAACCTATGTAATTCAGAGTTCTATAACTGCACTAGGGTGTTGCTAAATGATCTGTAGATGTGCACGGAGGTTTCAGATTTTTCAAGTGCCATGTGACTGTTGCCACTTTCGTGTTTTCTTAGACCGTTTCCGGCGAAAGGCTCCTAGGGTATATAATTCGAAATGCTAAAACCATGCTCAAATGTTGCAGTGGGATCTGTAGATGCGAACGAAGGTTTCAGATTTTTCAGCTGCCACGTGGCTGTGCCACCATTGCCACTTTTGCGTTTTCTTAGACAGTTTCCGGCGAAAGGCTCCTAGGGTATGAAATTCGAAATCCTAAAACCATGCTCAAATGTTGCAGTAGGGTCTGTAGATGCGCACGAAGGTTTCGGATTTTTGGGGTGCCATGTCGCTGTGCCACTGTTGCCACTTCTGTGTTTTCTTAGACCGTTTCCGATGAAAGGCTCCTAGAGTATGTAATTCGAAATGCTGAAAGCATGCTCAGATGTTGCAGTAGGGTCTGTAGATGCGCACGAAGGTTTCAGATTTTTTGGGTGCCACGTGGCTGTGCTACTGTTGCCACTTTCGTGTTTTCTTAAACTAGCTCCTAGGGTATGTAATTCGAAATGCTAAAACATGCTCAAATGTTGCAGTGGGGTCTGTAGATGTGCACGAAGGTTTCAGATTTTTCAGCTGCCATGTGGCTGTGTCACCGTTGCCACTTTCGTGTTTTCTTAGACCCTTTCTGGTGAAAGGCTCCTAGGGTATGTAATTTGAAATGCTAAAACCATGCTGAAATGTTGCAGTGGGGTCTGTAGATGTGCATGAAGGTTTTGGATTTTCCAGCTGCCAAGTAGCTGTGCCGTTGCCACTTTCGCATTTTCTTAGACCGTTTCCGGCAAAAGGCTCCTAGGGTATGTAATTCGAAAAGCTAAAACCATGCTTAAATGTTGCAATGGGGTCTGTAGATGCACTGGAAGGTTTCGGATTTTTCAGGTGCCACGTGGCTGTGCCACCATTGCCACTTTAGTGTTTTCTTAGACCGTTTCCGATGAAAGGCTCCTAGAGTATGTAATACGAAACGCTAAAACCATGCTGAGATGTTGCAGTAGAGTCTGTAAATGCGTAGGAAGTTTTCGGATTTTTTGTGTGCTACGTGGCTGTGTCACCATTGCCACTTTTGTGTTTTCTTAGACCGTTTCCGGCGAAAGGCTCTTCGGGTATGCAATTCGAAATGCTAAACGCATGCTCAAATGTTTCAGTAGGGTCTTAGATGCGTACAAAGGTTTCAGATTTTTCAGGTGCCACGTGGCGGTGCCACCGTTTTGCTTTCATGTTTTCTTAGACCGTTTCCGGCAAAAAGCTCCTAGGTTATGTAATTTGAAATGCTAAAACTATGCTCAAATGTTGCAGTAGGGTCTGTAGATGTGCATGAAGGTTTCGGATTTTTGTGGTGCCACGTGGCTGTGCCACCATTGCCACTTTCATGTTTTCTTAGACCGTTGTTATAGCCCCCATATTATATTGAGATTGATATATCCTTAGTAGATAATTATATGAGAAAGATATTTTTTTTTTTTTTATTGCTGCATTTTCTGACTGGTCTAACTCTTTTGCACTCAGTGACCTTGTTTACATCTTGGTTACACTGATATATTGTACATATAGCTGTTGATTGTTTAATTGTTTAAATAGGTCAATGACCTTGTTTACTTGAACTTTAGCAGAATTCCCCAGAAACTAATAGAACATTGCAGAAACTTCCTCTTCTGGGACATTCTATCTGGTTACTGTATAAAGGTTTGTCAACAGAATTCAAAAACTCATTCTTAGAAAGCCTTTCAAAAAGACTCACTTCAGTTATTTCCATTGGAGAATATTATTGTTTCAGAACAGTGCATGTATTATAGAAGCAGTGCTTCTTTGTGAATTTGGAGATTGATTCCAAAAGAGAATTTTGAAGAGAATCTATTCATCTTGGAAAAGAGAATTTATACTTTCTGTGAAACAGAATAATATTATTTTGTGAAAAGCTAGGATTCTACTGGATTATTTGGAAATTACCTGTGGCGCCAATACTTCTTGCATTTTTACTCCATTTGAATTTTACGGAGCATTTTGTTATATTTTATTGGAGACTGCTGAAATTTCTAAGTGAAAATTTTATGATAAATCTACGGGATACTGTTTCTGAAGAGACATTCTTGGATTTAATACTACATCTACCAGCTAGTAACTTTCTTCAGAAGATACTTCACCACTGAATTACTGGATTCTGTCAAACTGTACTTTGGACTAATTCTATAATTGATAAGTACCATTGTTTTTATTTTCTGTAACCCAATTAGTGTAAAAGATCTTCGTATCATTTTTTTTTATATTAATTTTTTTTAATTAAATTTCAGAATAGTTAAATTCATAGTTTTGTTGCTGATTCTCAGATTTCTTTCTGTTACCAATATCATTAATAATTCCACACCGTAACAGAAATTGGGGGCTCGTTGCCGAGATTGAATATTAGATAACGAGAAAATTGCAAATTGCAATTATTATTTTGGCTCACTTTCAAAACATTTAAATTTTCTTAGAGAATTTCAGTATTATTATTTATATTCTGAGAACCAGCAAACCTTTTCGTCATGGTATTTATTGTGACAGAATTTATTTCTGAATTTGAAAGCTCTCCTAGTTTGGCCCTTTTAAAATCTCTTAAGAAGGAGGATTTATTCCAACTTGCTCATTATCTAAAATTACCTGCCACCCCTGGTCTGAACAAACATAAACTTAAACAGCTCATTGTTAATCATTATATGGAAGAAGGTCTTTTGCCTCAGTCTGAGACTCCCCCCTCTAAACCACAACCTACTGATGACCTTGAACTCAAGAAATTAGAATTAGAATTAAAAAAGTTAGAAATGCAACAAGAAATGAAAAGACAGGAAAATGAAATTAAATTAAAAGAAATTCAGGCTCAAAAAGAAAGGGAACAAATTCAGGCTCAAAAAGAAAGGGAACAAATTCAGGCTCAAAAAGAAAAAGAAGAAAGAGAAAATGAAATTAAATTAAAAGAAATTGAAGCTCAAAAAGAAAAGGAGAATAGGGAATTAAAATTAAGAGAAATAGAAACTCAAAAAGAAATGCACTTAAAAGAATTAGAAATTCAAAAGGAAATAAAAATAAAAGAATTAGAATCACAGCGTCAAGGCTCAAATGTAATTTCCCCAAGTAGATTTGATGCAACTAAACATGTTAGGCTAGTTCCCCCCTTTCAAGAAAAAGAAGTTGATAAATATTTTTTACATTTTGAAAAAGTGGCAACAAGTTTAGAATGGCCAAGGGATGTCTGGACTTTGCTATTGCAAAGTGTTTTAAAAGGGAAGGCCCAAGAAATCTATTCCGCTCTATCTTCTGAGCAAAGCAGTAATTATGATACTGTTAAAGAGGCTATACTCAAGGCATATGAACTTGTTCCAGAGGCCTATAGGCAGAAGTTCAGAAATTATTATAAAAACGAAAATCAAACTCATGTGGAATTTGCCAGAGAAAAGCAAAATTTATTTGATAGGTGGTGCCATTCCAAAGAAATTGGGAAAGATTTCTCGAAGTTAAAAGAAATGATGCTGATTGAAGAGTTTAAAGGAAAGATACATTCAGATATAAAGGCCCACCTGGATGAACAAAAAGTTGACACATTAAATAGGGCAGCAGTACTAGCAGATGACTATGCCTTAACTCATAAAATGAGTCGTAACTCTACAAATTTTTGGCTTCACAAGAACTCTTTCCAAAGTGGACCTAAACCAACTTCAGATAAAACTCATTCTTCTAATCATCCTTCCAATCCTCCAAACTTTTCACCACCCAAATTTAATAGGAAGCCTAATGAGAATAAGTCATCCAATGCCAGCCCTACACCATTACGACCCAACAGTTCAACTAAAACTTGTAATTATTTTAAGAAACCAGGGCATTTACTATCTGATTGCTGGCTGTTAAAAAGGAAAAATGAGTCCTCTACTTCACAGAATGCACTAGCATGTGCTCCATGCCCTGAAAATTATGTAATAAAGCAAGATGCTTTAGAAAATTATAAGCCATTTATTTCTGAAGGCTTTGTTTCCCTTGAGGGGGATAAGCACTGTTCCTTACCAATAAAAATACTGAGAGACACAGGGGCTACTCAGTCATTAATGTTAGAAGGCATTTTGCCATTTTCTGAAGAAAGTGCTACATGGGCACAAGTTCTAATATCAGGTATTGAGTCAAACTCTTTAAATGTCCCACTTCAAAAAATAAATTTAAGAAGTAGCTTAGTAAATGGGACTGTGACAGTAGGAATCAGACCTACTCTACCTGTAAAAGGTATTTCTTTATTATTGGGAAATGATTTAGCTGGTGACAGAGTCACTGTAGAACAACCTCAAGTGGTGGATAAGCCGAGCACAGATGAAAGTATTATTAATTTGAACGAATGTTTTCCTTTTGCCTTTCCAGCATGTGCTGTGACTCGGTCCATGGCAAAGAAAGCTGAGGTTGATAACAACCTCAATTGTAATGATTTGAACAGCAAAGTTGAGGATAAGAACAGTCACAGAATTACGGATTCTGAAGACATTGATTTGTCTCAGACATTTTTGAGTCAAAGTGATGACTCCTACAGAAATTGTAAAGAGGCCACTACACCTGAGAGTGATAGGGGGACCTCCTTGAATGTCATTTCCCGGACTTCTTTAGTTCAGGAACAGGAAAGTGATCCTGACCTTGCCGAGCCACGTGAAAGGGCTTTAACAGAGGCAGAAGCCCAAAACTCCCCTGTCTGTTATTTTAAAAAATTTGATGTACTCATGAGGAAATGGCGACCACCAGAAGTACCCTCCAATAGTGATTGGGAGGTTATTTATCAAATAGTTGTCCCCACTAAATACCGGAATGAAATAATAAGCCTGGCTCATGAAAATCCAATGGCTGGACATTTGGGAGTTAGAAAAACCTACTCTCGTATTCAACAGTGTTTTTACTGGCCCAAGCTTCGACAGGATGTTGTTGAATTTTGTAAAACCTGCCACACCTGTCAAATTGTAGGAAAACCCAACCAGAAGATTCCTCCTGCTCCCCTTCAACCAGTCCCTGCTTTTGAGGAGCCATTTAGTAGAATTATTATTGATTGTGTTGGCCCTTTGCCTAGAACAAGATCTGGAAATGAATATCTTCTTACCATCATGTGTGCTTCTACACGATTTCCTGAGGCCATTCCTCTAAGAAATATTAAAACTAAGACTATAGTTAAGGCCTTGATAAAATTTTTCACGACTTTCGGTTTACCCAGGTCAGTGCAATCGGACCAAGGCTCAAATTTTATGTCAAACATTTTTCAGCAGGTGATGTATGAGCTCAAAATTAAGCAGTACACATCAAGTGCCTATCATCCCGAAAGTCAAGGAGCTCTAGAACGCTTTCATCAAACACTGAAGACCATGATAAAGGCCTATGGGGAGGATAATGAGAAGGATTGGGATGAAGGGGTACATCTCCTCTTATTTGCAGTCCGTGAGACTGTACAGGAATCTCTGGGGTTCAGCCCTTTTGAATTAGTGTTTGGACACTCAGTGAGGGGTCCACTCACTGCTTTGAAGGAGAAATGGCTCGAAGAAGAGCCACCTGAAATTTCTCTCCTGGACTATGTGTCCACTTTTAAGGAAAAATTGCACCAGGCCAGGAAAATGGCAAATAAACATTTACAGAAAGCCCAGAGTCTTATGAAGACGTGGTATGATAAAAAGGCAAAATTTCGCACCTTTAAACCTGGGGACAAAGTGCTAGTATTGTTCCCTTTAAAGGGCAATGCTTTACAAGCAAGATATTCAGGCCCTTATATTGTTAAGCACAAGATCAGTGATACTGATTATGTTGTTGAGACTCCTGATAGACTCAAAAATACTCAGCTGTGCCATATAAATATGTTGAAAACATATTATGAGAGAGAACCAAACTCTCTACCAGTCTCAACAGTCACCCACATGGATGAGCTGGAAAATCCTGTAGAGGATATTCATGAAGGTGGCGAAAATGTACCTCTGAAGTTACAGAACTCAGATGTCCTGAGAGATCTACAAAATAAAACTGATTATTTACTGCCTGACCAAAGAAAAGATTTAGTTGATTTAATTTTCAAATATCAACACTTATTTCCCGATGTGCCTAGTAGGACATCTGTTATTTTTCATGATGTTGATGTAGGAGAGGCAAATCCCATCAAACAGCATCCATATAGATTGAACCCTTTCAAAGCTGAGATCGTGCGAAAGGAAATACAGTATATGCTGGACAATGATATTATAGAACCCAGCCATAGCAACTGGAGTTCGCCCTGTGTACTCGTCCCAAAACCTGATGGCAGTTACCGATTTTGTACAGATTACCGAAAGGTGAACAGCCTCACCAAAACAGACAATTATCCAATTCCTAGAATTGATGACTGCATTGACAAACTTGGCCTTGCTAAATTTGTGACAAAATTTGACTTGTTAAAGGGTTATTGGCAAGTCCCTTTAACAGAAAAAGCGAAAGAAATATCTGCTTTTGTTACACCATTTGGATTGTATCAATATAAAGTTACCCCTTTTGGCATGAAAAACTCTCCGGCAACGTTCCAGCGCATGGTTAACCACTTAATTGCAGGCCTAGATCACAGTGAAGCTTATATTGATGATGTTATTATACACACAGATACAAATTGGGCTGATCATCTAAAGCATATTCAAGAATTTTTTGACAAAGTGACCCAAGCCAACCTAATTATTAACTTGGTAAAATCAGAATTTGGCAAAGCAACTGTAAATTATTTAGGTCATGTTGTGGGTCAGGGGCAGGTGAGGCCGATTACGGCGAAAGTTGATGCCATTGTAAATTTTCCAGTACCAAGCTCTAAAAAAGAGCTCATGAGATTCTTAGGCATGGCTGGATATTATAGAAAATTTTGTTTGAATTTTTCAGATGTTGTCTCCCCTCTGACCAGTTTATTGAGCAAAAGGGTTAAGTTTGTTTGGACTGAGGAATATTAGAAATCCTTTAACAGAATAAAAACTTTATTAAATAATTCCCCTGTCCTGGCCAGTCCCAATTATGAAAAGCCCTTCAAATTATTCATAGATGCAAGTGACAATGGAGCAGGTGGGTATATTGCCCAGGAAGATTCCCAAGGTATTGATCACCCTGTATGTTATTTCTCCCGAAAATTTCTCAAACATCAAAAGAATTACTCTACAGTAGAAAAAGAAACTTTGGCTCTAATTTTGGCATTAACCCATTTTGATGTGTATCTAGGAACCGCCCAGTGTCCAATTACAGTTTACACCGATCATAACCCCTTAACATTTATCAATAAAATGAAAAACAAGAATCAAAGATTATTGCGGTGGAGTTTAGCCCTTCAAGAATATAATTTAGAGATTAGGCATATTTCGGGAAGAGATAATGTTGTAGCTGATGCTTTTTCCAGAATATCCTAATTTAAAATGATATGATCGGTCCCTATTCACTTCAAGTGTATATATGTTTATTAAAACCAAAAAAAAAAAAAAAAAAAAAAAATTGTGAAGATTATGGTGTGTGTGTATTGTAAACCAGTCACAGTCTGCTAAAATTATGTAAAAAGTTTTCAGTACCTTCAAACTTTTTCTTTTAAGGCGGGGTGTGTTATAGCCCCCATATTATATTGAGATTGATATATCCTTAGAAGATAATTATATGAGAAAGATATTTTTTTTTTTTTTATTGCTGCATTTTCTGACTGGTCTAACTCTTTTGCACTCAGTGACCTTGTTTACATCTTTGTTACACTGATATATTGTACATATAGCTGTTGATTGTTTAATTGTTTAAATAGGTCAATGACCTTGTTTACTTGAACTTTAGCAGAATTCCCCAGAAACTAATAGAACATTGCAGAAACTTCCTCTTCTGGGACATTCTATCTGGTTACTGTATAAAGGTTTGTCAACAGAATTCAAAAACTCATTCTTAGAAAGCCTTTCAAAAAGACTCACTTCAGTTATTTCCATTGGAGAATATTATTGTTTCAGAACAGTGCATGTATTATAGAGGCAGTGCTTCTTTGTGAATTTGGAGATTGATTCCAAAAGAGAATTTTGAAGAGAATCTATTCATCTTGGAAAAGAGAATTTATACTTTCTGTGAAACAGAATAATATTATTTTGTGAAAAGCCAGGATTCTACTGGATTATTTGGAAATTACCTGTGGCGCCAATACTTCTTGCATTTTTACTCCATTTGAATTTTACGGAGCATTTTGTTATATTTTATTGGAGACTGCTGAAATTTCTAAGTGAAAATTTTATGATAAATCTACGGGATACTGTTTCTGAAGAGACATTCTTGGATTTAATACTACATCTACCAGCTGGTAACTTTCTTCAGAAGATACTTCACCACTGGATTACTGGATTCTGTCAAACTGTACTTTGGACTAATTCTATAATTGATAAGTACCATTGTTTTTATTTTCTGTAACCCAATTAGTGTAAAAGATCTTCGTATCATTTTTTTTTATATTAATTTTTTTTAATTAAATTTCAGAATAGTTAAATTCATAGTTTTGTTGCTGATTCTCAGATTTCTTTCTGTTACCAATATCATTAATAATTCCACACCGTAACACCGTTTCCGGCAAAAGGCTCCCAGGGTACATGTATGTAATTCGAAACGCTAAAGCCATGCTCAAATGTTGCAGTAGAGTCTGTAGGTGCGCACGAAGCTGTGTCACCTGTGCCACTCAATATGATTTTAGTGTGTCATATAATACATTTCATCTTTGTATCAAGCATTCATACAAAGTCAAGGATGCAAATGCGGGGATACACTATAGTGTGCTTTGCACACAAGTGACACCATCTAGTTATTTTATTTGATCAGTCCTGGTGTAGTTCTTGGGGCCGATGTATGTATCACTTTCTCTTATTTGTCCAAAACCCAAGTCGGACGCTGTTTTTTGTGTCGCCGCCCCACGAAGTTGGGAGCGACATATAGGGATTACTTTTGTCGTCTGGCGTCGTCCGTGTCGTCTGCGTCCTTGTCCGCGTCGTCTGCATCACACTTTCTCTTATCTGCCACACCTCTTTAATCTATGAATGGATTTTGATGAAACTTTCAGTGATTCTTTATCACATAATGGCATTGTGCACCTCCTATTTTATTTTTTGATCCGCTGTATTTTTTTCCAGAGTTATGCCCCTTTTCCACTTAGAATTCTGTCTGAAATATTAAAATATAGTGCAGGCGACACACATCTTCCATGGAAGACTCACATCTTAGTATTAATGGATCGGTCATCTGAGCCATCCAACCTCGGCACACTTTACCACGGGATCTGGGAACTATGCACAATATTAAGCCCTGTCATATGTACTCACCCCAATGCTCATAAAATGTAGCCTCTACACATGCAGGAGTCCAGGATTCTTGGGTTAGGCCTCACTGATGAACTTTAGAATTTGAAACAAGCAGCTAAAATTGACAGCCAAAGAACAACATGATTTACACCAAAAGCCGCCAGAAGTCTCCATTTAATAACTGATTTCACCCCCTATCATCAATCGTGGCTCATGATAGGGCTGAAATGGTCAACTGGTTAATAACCGGTCACGAACATGACTAGGGTTGGCTGATTTAAATCAATTGATTTAATTCATTGATTTACATAAATGAATGATTTTTTTGAAAGAAAATCATTGATTTAAATAAAAAATTTGCAAATATTCAGAAATATTTTCATAACAACTTGGAAATAAGCTGAAACAAGATGGAATACATATCAACTGTTGAAATAGAGTTATTACCCCTTGTTTATGATAGTAAGAACTAATCTATGGAGTGGGAATGTATATCCCACTGTGTCTTGACTGCTGGAACATGCTGTAGGGAAGTTAACTCTCTTCACTCTGATGTCAAAATATCCAAATTTCAAGTAGCCATTTTTCCCATAATGCAACTGGGAATTTAACCAATTCAATCTTGTTTGACAGAGCTCAATGAGCTCTGTCAAACAAGATTGAATTGGGTAAATGTCTAGTTGCATTATGGGAAAAATTTGCACCTTGAATTTTAGATATTTCGACGACAGTGTGCAGGGGGTTAAATGTTCCTGAATCTTTTATAAGTTTATACAATTTTCAGCTAATATGAATAAAACTATATTTGAGTGAACACAGATTTTAAACCATATATTTGATAATCTTTCAATGAATCCATCAAAAATACGACATCAACTCTGAGAACATCGATCAGTGATTTAAATATTAAAATTATCAGAAATATCAAAAATGATTTTCAAGAAGTCATCTTCCTTCCAGCAATGCTGTAACAATAAGAAAACACAAGTTTCAGTGATTCCTCTCCATTTCCATCGATGCCAAATGTCTATTCTATGCCAAATATATTCTGCAATTCTTCCCCTCATACCACCTCAAAGACTGAAATGGTTAACACAGGTCAGTGTTTTAGTATCAGTTATTTGTGTCCATACTTTCAGCAGCCTTTGGTACAAACTGTTGCCAATACACTCTTTTTCTCTTATCTAAAGGAATCATGTGAGAAAAAGTATCCTCTGGTGAATAATTTATACTATGAAAATAAAAATCAAATCGATTTACATAAAAAAATCCGATTTAAAAAAAAAAATCAATTTTTTTTATTTTAAAAAAAATAAATAAAAAAAATGACCAACCCTGAACATGACCGATTAGGATTTCCAAAACCAGTTAACCCTTTAGCACATTTAACATATACCAACTCAAGTGGAAGTAATAAACGATCGTGAAGAAGCATGCGAAAAACATCAATGCTATTACAGGAGACACTATTGGACATATTCTATATCTTTGTCACTGCAACATTTTGGCTTGAATGATGTTAAGGGTCTCTAACAGTTGAGACACACACGGAGGGCGGATAATTTTTCCGTAAATTATTTTAACTTCAACTGAGAATAACTTGACGAGAAATTATTCAGAGTTATCAGATGATAATTTGAAAATGTTATACAAGGTTTGTGTGTCCATTTTGCAGTTCTGATAATTTGTCATCGCTCTGTCTCCTAAAAAAATATGCAAATGAGCAATTAGGGGAGGGGATGGGGTGGTGCCAAATGGAGCCTAGAAATGTGCTGTCAAATTGGGGGATGGCAAAAATTTTCCCCTTTGACAGCATGTTTCAAATTGCCCCAAAATCCCTGTTCATAAGTGGATAATCCGTTGTTTGTTAGCTCGCCTGACTTTCAGGCAGGTGAGCTATATATAGTAATCACTCATCGTCCGTTGTCCGTCCGTGAACATGGTGTTTGCATTTTCTCCTCCAAAACCGCTGAACCTAATTAAGTGAAGTTTGAGATATTTGTTTGTTATGACATTGCATTTTGATTTTATTCAAATCAAGTTGCCTCACTCCTTGGTAGGGCCACACTTAAAAAGTGTGCTTAAATCTTAAAAAATCTTCTTCTCACCAGCAATAGCAGAGACTTTATATTTGGTATGCAACTTCCTTTTGAGGTATTGACTCAGATTTGTTCAAGAGAAGTTCGAGGGGCTATATTTGGCATTGCCATGGGAGGGGCAAGAATTTTTCACCCCACCCAAAATATCTGTTTTCCGAGCTGAGAGGCTGATTTGAACCAAATTTGATATGAGGGCTTATTGGGTCATAAGTACATAATTTATCCCAAAAAATTTTCCTCTTCGCCCCATGGGAACTGCAGGAGCTAAAAATGGAAATTTTAGAATTCTTATTTGGTGTGAAGTTTCTTTAGGACCAACAGAATGGAATGGTACATAAAATTGCTGTCGGTTTTATCATGGGTTATTTATTCGGGACTTTTGAAAAAGTGCCGAGTGAGCATTTTTTAACATCGTGGGTAATGAGAGAAACATTAAAGAATCTTCTTCCCCCATACCACTGCTCCAAAAGCTTTCCTATTTTACATATAACATCTTTGGAAGATTGTTTCACATGCTTATTGAAATCAAATCTCTGGGTCCATATTTTGACTCTGTGGGAGCCCAAATATTTAAATTAGTGCAGTATGAGGAATATTCTTTACGAATCTTCTTCAGATCCACCAATCAGAATGTTTTGATATTTGGTATGCAGCATATTTAGGTGGGGGGTGAGATCCAGGTTTGTTCAAGCCAAGTCCCTGGATTAATATTTATGCTCACTGTGGGAGCCCGAATTATAATTTAGTTCAAAACAGGAATTTTCTTTAAAAATCTTCTTGAGATCCAGCAGTCAGGATGTTTTGATATTTGGTATGCAGCATCCTTAGTGGAGTGAGATTCAGGTTTGTTCAAGCCAAGTCCCTGCATTCATATTTGGGCTCACTGTGGGAGCCCGATTTATAACTTTGTTCAATATGAGGAATATTCTTCAAAAATCTTCCTCACGTCCACCAGTCAGAATCTTTTGGTATTTGGTGTACAGTATCCTTAGGGAGGTGAGATATAAGTTTGTTAAATGCAAGTCCCTGGGTTCATATTTGGGCTTCCTTTGGGAGCTCAAATTGTACCAAAATTTCTATTTTCCGAACTGAGAGGCCGATTTGAACCAAATTTGATATGAGGGTGTATTGGGTCATAAGTACTTAATTTATGCCAAAAAAATCTTCCCGTCTCCCCATTGACACTTTCATTATTAAATATTCCATGGTTTGCACATAACTTTTTGAGTAAATTAAATTCACAAACCTTTTCAGGTCTGATTTTAGAAAACTTTGATATTTTTCCCGTACTGAATGCCCAAAATTCTGGTACTTTTCAGTTGCATGTAATGTTTATTGAACAAGTAGAATGCCATATTCCCTTAAAATGGCAAACTGTATACTATAGTACGTGCCAAGTGTATCCTGTCTCAAACACCCTCCCCGGTGATGAGTGAAAAACGCACATTTCAGCCGGTTGCACACGGTGGCTAATTTTCAAACACCCTGATTAATTGGATAAGGGATTAAATAGATTACCCCTTTCCACTTAAAGCCAGCGTTTGATGTTTTTCGGTAGCGATAATGACTAATTAATGTCTATTATTCTGCCACGGTGTTCAACCGTGTTTTATTTAGAAGCACTCAAATCGATAAATGTTTCAATGATTACATGTATCTGCAACGACAACAACAAATTAAGATGAGGACAAAGCCCTAAATGGGTATGCGGAGACAGAAAAAATAGAAATACTGACCAACGAATGTAATAATGTATCATTGTATGTGTGTGTCTTTGATACGTTTGCATTTTCGTGGAAACAAACATGTGCCTGAAAAAAGTGGTGTGTGCAGGCGACAACGTACGTCGAAAAAACAGAAATCTGCCACTTTGTTTTCAGCTGGTACAAATTTGCACTGTCTATTTCGTCCATGTATAAAAGTTTAAAACAAACTTTTGTGGTGCAAATGTACATGTACTTGTATTCCTACGACAGTAGGGTAGATACCTTTCCGTCACTACAAGCTACAAATTTTCCAACAAAAATTGTGTTTCTACTTATTCGGGGCGGCGGGGAAAGTGGGGGGTTGTAATTCCATCGCCCATGCAATTTTTTAAAAATATTTCTTTTTTCGCCTCAATGTGCGTTTTAGTTTATACATGTCAAACATACATCTAACAAATTTATATATAAATCAGTTACAATGTGTTTTCATTTTTTACCACACCCTCCCCAACCAGCCTTCTCGGCTATGCCATTTCCTTGCTGTATATTCACTGGTAATCTCTTTTATTATTATACTGTCGATGGTAGTCAGGGATATAGACACCGGGGGGGGGGGGGGGGGGGCACAGGGGCCCTCCTCCCTTTTCCGTGTTTGGTGAAAATAGGAGTCGCCTGCCTGTATAACCAGCCAACACTGTCGAATTTGTCTTGGAACTTCATGCACACCAGTTTAACTTACACTGGTGTATATGCAGTACCAAGACAAATTCAGTTTTTTGGTTGCGGTTTCCATGACTTATTCATGAACCTATAGAGGCATGATTGGGCATCTGTTCCTGCGGATACAACATTTCCTTGCATAAATTTCGCAAATCCTGTATCACAGGCATGCAGCATTAATTCACGGGAAGGAAGTACATGTTTGTTTTCGTTGGAGGTTTGGTTAAACGCGAACAAGAAATCGCTCAAAAGAATATTCTGCGAACTAGATGGCATGTGGGTAATTGGAAATCACATTCAGTAAGTGGCGGAACTATGGGAGTGGGGCAGCCTCCCCCCCCCCCCCAATTCAAACCTTATTTCAACTACTTTCATTTATCTTTCGCATATGTTACACCCAAACGGAGGCAAACCTTTTCTACAGTGTTTGTTTCAGGTAATTAATGTTCACAAATTGTTACCTCAAGTTTGGAGCAAATTTTACCTGAGACACCCAGTACACAAGATTTCTTAAAATTTTCCTGCGTGGAAGGGCCCCTAAACCTCTTCTCTAGGGAAGGGAGCTCCCTCTCCTAGGCTCACCGTCCACGCACACTTAGTTCCTTGGGACATGAAAGGCATCTTTTGCCATGTTGCGCTAAATAAATCCCCCCCCCCCCCTTTGTGAATCCAAGCACTGTCCCTGCATTCAATAAAATTCATTCTTATTAGGCCACACTGAAACGAGCGTTTGTTAATGAGAGTCAATCCATGTTTTCAGAATCAAAAAAAAAATTCATGTATTTCATAAATTGTGTATTACAGTTTTCCATCACATGTACGTAAGGCAAGGGTTAAATAGCTGAATATTTATTGAAAAAAAACCCCTGTAGTATTGAACAGTGTGTTGGAAGGGGGGGGGGAGCGTGTGGACCCAGTGATATTGTATCCCCTTCCAGCACCCAGCCCCTACATTTCTGCATGTCACTGTCACTGGTGTTATTAACAATGATTGCTGTTCATCAAGAAGTTATCAATCAAGAATTAAGAAAGAAAAATACATTTAAAAAAAAGAGCCATTTCCGCCAGTCGTGTGGTTCTGGTGTTTGCCTTCAGGTAAAAAATACGCTATTTATCCCTAGAGCAAAAACCGGCCAAACATCAATCCGTCAATCACGTGTTTGCACGTCCAATCACCTGAAAGATGGTCCTTTTGGGTTATTTGACATTCTGATTATCGCATACGTTTTGTGAGCTAAATTGTTAAAGAAATGCGCATATCTGTGGGACAGAAAACAAGGAAAGTAAGTTACAATTTTTTATTCAGCAATAACACTGAGCAGCGCCTGTATTTTATGGATGAGTGCAGTGTTTCACACATGTCAAACACGTGCTCGAGACGTTTTACTGTACAGTACAAGTATATTTCGCTCCTATGCAGAACAACCTATTTTGTTAAATGGAATCAAACATCATATTATACGTGTGGACAATCAGTTTTTTACGGTTGCTGTCCAGTAGCCTGGTGCAAACTCTGCAGTGTACAATGCCACATTGGAAGATTTGAAAACACCCACAGAGTGTAAATGTACTGAACTTGCACAGGTGATGATGATACAATAATTTGTTTAATAATTAAAAGCAGTGGCAATAATCTTTAAAAAAAACGGGCATTAACGACCAGTGACTTAATCAAATGGCTACTTATTGTTTAAAGCTTCTTTTGATCACACACTCTCCGCAGTCAATTGTTTTGTACATGTTTACTTTAAATTAATATTCAAGCAGGATCACTTGGCAATATGAATAACATAACTCTACATTCATTTAAGAGAGATAATTGAATTTTAGTCCTCTCTCTCAGTTTATAACCTTGGGATAAACTTCGGTAAAAAATAAGCAATGGAAGTGGGGAGGGGGCGATGAAAGTCACAAGAGTGTGGTAATTTCTCATTTTCTATTATTTATTTTAATTTTTTTCTTTATTTTTAGCTTAACATGACAAAGTCAAGATAAGCTATTGCCATCACACTTGCGGAAGTCTGTGAGTCTGTTCACATTTTCCTTTAGCACAAGACCGAAACCCCAAAACTTTTAGCACAGTCTGCAGGTTATATTTAAGGTTGGGGGGGAAGTGTTTGAGAAGACCGGCGAAAAACTAACTATAAAGTTTGACTGTTTGAGCGGTGTCAGTACTCAGTCCTAGGACAGTTTCCTCACATACTTACGTCCTTTTCCAGTATGGAGAGTAACCT
The DNA here is from genome assembly GCA_031216915.1 of Pictodentalium vernedei. NCBI lineage: Eukaryota > Metazoa > Mollusca > Scaphopoda > Dentaliida > Dentaliidae > Pictodentalium > Pictodentalium vernedei. Next base: position 61,819,921 of record CM062288.1, on the reverse strand, counting down.
GTACAACAAGAAAAACTAAAAACAACTCCACTGTTTTCTATTTTCTTTTATTTTTTAAAATGACAAAACACACAATCTGAATGTGAAACATGTGTGGAAATACCAAGGCGGCATATTATTTTTTTTTGGGGGGGTGTGGGGGGTGTGGGGGGGGGGGGGGTCACAGGAGGGAGAGGATAGAAATGTTTATTGATGAATAAAGGGAAGTGACGGGCCTTATTCACTGAATGCTGAAGGTATAATTGCCTTCTCTTATGAGAACCGCGACAAATCAGCGGCTGGCCGAAGTGTTAATATAAGATAATTATGTGAACTTAAAATCTCCGAGGTGGTGTGGGGGGGGGGGGGGGGGGGGGGGTGGTGGTGGTGGTGGTGTATTTTAAAGTTAGGTCAATATGTCTAGGTAAGGTTTCAAGATGGCTGTGCTTACAATCTCCATTATCCACCCCCCACCCCAACACCCCCCCCCCCACCCCCCCCCCTCCCCTTCCTGTCGAGCTTAGGTACGGGTGAGGTAGACCTTCCCTTATAAAAAAAAGTACCATGGTAAACTGACTGTGTTGAAGATGCGGCGAATTGCTCACAATGTTCTTTATACCAATATTTTCTGTTTTTGTTTTGAGAAAACACCGTGTATTTTTGTTAGGGTGATTTGAAAATACAAAATAGTGCTGCATGTCAAACCTGTTGTGTTATGTAAATATTTGTAAGTTTTGGTTTGTAAATATCTATGTTTTGATTAAAGAAAAGAAAGAAAGAAATGATTACTCGCCCCTGCTGGCCCCTAAAATATATTGGACCCACAAAAGGAAAGGCCAATAAATGTATTAAAATTATTATTGGTGTTCTGTGTTGTCAAGGTGACATGACATATATATGTGACCGATGGTCTCATTAATTTTCGCCATTTCAAAAGAGGGAATTAAATTTCAAGCACGGTGTCAATTGGCAGCATGTTAGGAGCTTGTAATGCCTTTAGTTTTAGTTTCTCAGAATATGATCGGTGGCCGAAATGGCTTCCAGTGGTCATTTTGACCTCTGTGTTTCACCTGGCACGTTTTCGTGTTGAGTTTTCAAAAATATCGAGGACACAAAGCCCCAGGGTAAATTGAAATGTCTCGGGACACCCGGTGGGCCGACCCCGCATTTGCATCCTTGACTTTGTATGAATGCTTGATACAAAGATGAAATGTATTATATGACACACTAAAATCATATTGAGTGGCACAGGTGACACAGCTTCGTGCGCACCTACAGACTCTACTGCAACATTTGAGCATGGCTTTAGCGTTTCGAATTACATACATGTACCCTGGGAGCCTTTCGCCGGAAACGGTGTTACGGTGTGGAAGTATTATTGATATTGGTAACAGAAAGAAATCTGAGAATCAGCAACAATAACTACGAATTTAACTATTCTAAAATTTAATTAAAAAATTCAATATAAAAAAATTGATACAACGATCTTTTACACTAATTGGTTACAGAAAATAAGAACAGTGGTACTCATCAATTATTGAATTTGTCCAAAGTACAGTTTGACAGAATCCAGTAATCCAGTGGTGAAGAATCTTATGAAGAAAGTTACCAGCTGGTACATGTAGTATTAAATCCAAGAATGTGTCTTCAGAAACAGTATCCCGTAGATTTGTAATAAAATTTTCACTAAAGAAATTTCAGCAGCCTCCAATAAAATATAACAAAATGCTCCACAAAATTCAAATGGAGTAAAAATTCAAGAAGTATTGGTGCCACAGGTAATTTCCAAATAATCCAGTAGAATCCTGGCTTTTCACAAAATAATATTCTGTTTCACAGAAAGTATAAATTCTCTTTTCCAAGACGAATAGATTCTCTTCAAAATCAATCTTCCAAATTCTCAAAGAAGCACTGCTTCTATCATAATTGCACAGTTCTGAAACAATAATAATCTCCAATGGAAACAACTGAAGTGAGTCTTTCTGAAATGGCTTTTTAAAAAAATGAGTTTTTGAATTCTGTTGACAAATCTTTATATAGTAACCAGATAGAATGTTCCAGAAGATGAAAATTCTACAAAGTTCTAACAGTTTCTAGGTGATTCTGTCATAATTCAAGTAAACAAGGTCTTTGACCTACTTAAACAATCAACAGCTATATGTACAATATATTAGTGTAACAAAGATGTAAACAAAGGTCACTCAGTGCAAATGAGTCAGACCAGTCAGAAAATCCAGAAATAAAAAATATCTATCTCATATAATTATCAACTAAGGATATATCAATCTCAGTATAATATGGGGGCTATAACAGAATCACTGCGTGATTGAAATCGGCCATGACATTAGCAGATTTCCTGAAAACCTCTGATGTCAGAATTCAGTTGTGTTTTGAAACCATTATCCCTTTATGGCCAGTGCATTGAACAAAAATGAAATGGACTTGTTGCCATGTTGGTACGATTGTTTTCATGCAGATAACGTGTGTGGTAATTTTTATTTTTTCTAAAATTGAATGCACATCTTTTCGTCACAATTTGACGTAACCAGTTTGAATCAACACATGTTTAAATAGGCTTAGTCTGTTCGCCAAACCCCATTTGAACACACGTTTTCGCAGTAGCGCAGTTGGTAGCCAGTTAATTATATTACCAAGAAGGAAATAATCCTTGCACACAGTGATTTACCAAGAAGGAGATAATCTTTTCCACATCTAAACACCATTGCACACAGTGATTAATTTGGTCAAATTACACTGTGTGACACGGTGTTGGCCGGTGATTTTCAGAAAATTGTCCACCTTGTCGGGTGTTTGAGACAGGATACACTTGGCATGTACTGATTTGTCCAAACTTAGGTTGTGAGCCCATGAAATAACTTTTTGACGTGGTGCATTCTTAAAAACGTACCACAGCAAAATAGTATTTTATGGCCTTGCCATCCAATTTAGTTTGGATGCAGATTAGCAGTCACCCGTGATGGATGTTGCAAAGAGGACTTAGAAGGTGGTGGAGTGGTGTCCACCCCTAGAGTTACAATTCCTACTACCACTACATAATTTCTGAGAGGTAAATTCTATAAGCACCACTCCCCGCCCCCTCACCCAGACAAAATTATTCATCAACTGGTTTTAATGATGCAGAATTCCATTTCCCCTTGACTGTAAATTTGGAACAAGTTTCTTGATAGACACAAATGCCATCTACAAATCAATATTGGGGCAGGGAGGGATTTTTACTACTGCCAATCATTTGTCGAAAAACTTCATATTTTATCTAGTCTCTAGACATGTTTGGAAAAATTTCATGAGTGCCTTGTCTGAAATTTCCAACTCTTTCAAATTTAGAGCTTTGAATTTCCAACTGTTGTGAATTTGATGATTGATGGGAGGAATACATCCCACCTCCACACACACACCCGCACACACACTGTGGTAATGTCCTTGTTTGTGGCTCTGACCACACTCTAATTCTGGTGCGTGTTGATGCCTTTCTATTCAAGCCTGAAAATAAGCAGACTGTCATCTGCAGAATGAGGACACTAGGGGGAGAATTTGGTGATGAATCTCTAAATTTACCCCTCTGTGAACCTCATTCTGAATCAAGATCTCAAGGCTAAACAGCAAGAGGTACCCAGAGAATAAATTGACACACTGTATGGGACAGCATCAGCAATTTCACTTTCTGGGAACCTCATTTTGAAAATTATTATTTCATGCCAAAGACGAAATGAAACGAATAAAGCTAAACTGAAAAATTAATTAATCCTGGCCTAAACTTAACGTCATAAATATGTTGTGGCCATCATGTGTAAATAAATGTATCAATAAACAAATAAGTAAATTTATTTTCCAAGGCCTTTGCGAAGATGACAGATTGGGAGGAGGGCGGCGATTGAATCTGATTTGTCCTGCCTTGTTTGTTTTATTGGGATCTATTGGCATTTTCAACAGCCAGATTTGTCGAAACTAATGAAATATTACAACTATATCATTAAGGCATGCCATTATCAAAGGCATAACATGATAAACAGGACTATTTAAAATACTCTCTAGCCTCGGAGCCTATTTTTTCAATTCATGCGCCAGATTTCAATTTACGGAGTCACACTGCTGTTTGTAACACACACTGCAAGTATGTAATAGCTCTCATCATTTTCATTTAGTACACTGTAACAAACATTAATCTTCACTGTGGTTTCTGATCAAGTCTTGGCTGCCTATTTAGGCAGCCAAGACTTGATCAGAAACCTCAGTGAAGATTAATGCTTGGTAATTAAGACTTGAAGTATTAACGTGAGCACTCTACAACAATGATAAATGATAATCATATATATAATACATGTAAGAGTGTCTCTCTCGATTATCCATCGAAAGAGTATCAAAATACGATCTGAGAAGTTAAGCGCCAACTGAGAAGCCTATTTCTGAGATTTAAGAGCCAGGTCCTGATGTTTCAGAACCAAATACGCACTGGCGCATGCCCAGGTCGGTCCCTGATAAAGTTTGAAGATAAGTTGGGATTATTGTTTAAAAACATCAGATGATCAGAACAGGCTACCATAATCGGCCGATTATGGACAATCGGATGACAATACCAAGGGCTCCTGCAACATCGGTTCACCAATTGTTGCCAAGCCTTTTGTGATGATTTATAAACCACATTTTATTATCTTCTGCAATTGTTCAATTGTTAATGTAAAATGGCAATAGGGCTCAAAATAATTTTTTTTCAATGTGTAGCAAAATGCTGCACAATTTCGAAAATTGCGTAGCATTTTTTTGAAAATGCATACAGTTAAAACTAGAAGTCCTGTCACAAATAGTGCGCTTATCTAGGCTTAATTGCGCATTGGAATTGCGCGCAATTACCATATCGAATGGCATCCAAAGCACGGCAGATTCTCCTGGTTACTCATAGCAAACACATGCAATGTTTCTGCCAATGGACCTCCGGGTTACCCGGAGGTCCATTGGCTGAAACATTGCCTGTGCACAGGCCATATGTACAGAATTATGATAGCTTTAATTGGGTCATAACGCGCACATTAACACGCATATCAACATGCTATTTGTGCGCATTTCATGACTAGGGCTGTCACGATTAATCGATTGTTGATCGGTCACGGCGAAATCGATTAGTACTTTTCGTTATCGAATAATCGGTAAATTATATCCCGTTTTAGACGTTTAATAATTAAAAGAAAATGTGTTGAAAAAACTATTGTTTCTAAAGGTAAAGAGGTAAGAACATCGACGTTAAACCCCAAGAAGCTATTGGAAGCATTTGTCTTTCAGGTACTTTCATCAAAGCTTTGATGTTCTGAACTTTTGAACCGTCAGTGTAATAATCAAGACCGGTCGGCAGTTGCGAAGTTCGCAACTGCCGACCGGTCTTGATTATTACACTGACGGTTCAAAAGTTCAGAACATCAAAGATTTGAATGCAACTAAAAGAGGATCGTCTTCGTTGTTTACTTGAGGTAGGTCAACTGACTTCAACTTCATTTTTATCGACTTCAAAGAGAAGGAGATGGGGGTCATCTAGGTACGATCAATCGATTATCATCGATTATTTGCGACGATTAATCGATTCCTAAATTAAAAAATCGTGACAGCCCTATTCATGACAGGACTTCTAGTTTTAACTGTAGCATCTTTCCAGGAGGGGGTTTCTCCTTAATGAACTGCTGTGCTTTTAATTAAGTACAGGTAAGTATATTGTCTTAATTAAGATCTAGAGATGAGCCGATTAGTAAAGTGCCCCATCAGATGAATTATTTTAGACAATCGGCTGATACCGAATGCCGATGTCGATGGTTTTTTTAATCTTCAATCTTACTGTAGAAACTGGCTGATTTACAGTAATCAGAATTTAATTTACGTGCCATTAATCCCCATCATCCCAAAGATAACACACTTTTAATACTGACTTAAATAAATCAAATAACAGACATCAAAGGGTTAATTTTATGTCAGTGAAGCACCATCAGTGCAGTATATTTTCGATTTAAAATAAACAGCTAACAATTGAGTCAAGAACTCATCACGTGCATCATCACGGTGAATTGTGTTCTGAACTTTTGATGCGGTTTACATTACACTGCATTATCTATTTTTACCACGTTCTCCACACATTTCAACATGGGAAAAATTAAGTGGCTTTGTGGTGATAAATCCCACCCCGAATGGCCCGGTATTAAACTTATTGCACCCAAAGCTCTCTTAGTTAACAAGGATTACTAATATGGAGGAATTATCTTCCAATATGGGAATAAAGAATGCCATTGTATATTTAATGAGACGACGAGTGTGGTTGAAAGAAATACTGCAACATTTTGCAGAATGCAGTACAGTTTGGGGGCTACTAGACAATTTGCCCCCTTGGACGATTCGCCACTAGTTTGCCTTCATGGACTATTCGCCCCAGAATTTTTTTTTATAATTATGTGTAAATAAAATATATATAAACATGTTTAAATATATGTTTTGAATTTTTTTTGAAAAGAATAAATAAAATTAAAAATGAATTGTCAAAATGTCAAATGGAAAGGTACTTGCTTACTTCGACTAAGTCAATTACAGAGCAAATTGTTGTCGATACAAATAATATTGGACATGTGTGCAGTGAATAATAATTCTCACTGGTTGAATGAACGGTGGTGTAAAGAAACCTCAGAATTATGAGGAAATGTTTACCAAACACTTTGCATTTTGGATTGAAATTACCAGATAGGAGACAGGTGGCCGTGTTTTTATAACAGTCTGTGATGTATCTTTTAAGCCAGTCTAATTGTTTACGCAACAATCAAAGTTAGTTGATTGATATCTCATTCCTTTGAAATCTTGTTTTATGGCTTACAAAACTATTCCAAAACAACATTTTTGTGTTAGCTTGGTCAAAAGTTTAGTTCGAAAACGTTAAATAATTCGGCAAGCTTCTTTTATTTGTTTGAACCTTTTTTTTTACCGAACACAACACCCCATCTCCTCATTTGTATAAATAAGCACAGAATTTGTAACTGAGTCAGTTATCAAAATGCCTTCGAAACATTCCTGTATCATTTGTTCCAGTTTGGTTCGGGGAAATAGTTTAGCTGTTGAATGCGACAGTTGTAGTAAATGGTGCCACATACGATGAATGTAGGAAAGAATGGCACAGGAAAAAATGGCACAGGAAAAAGTGTTGATCATTTGAAGTTGGGGACATAAAATACAGCTGAGCTTGCTGTTTGTTTACACTGTAATAACAGTAAAGGAGATGCACAATACTTGAAGCTTCCATTGAAGCCAACTAAACACTAAGCTAAAGGTACCATATGGCAGTGTTTATAAAACAATATTTGTTATTATTGTGCTGATGCTAATATTGTAAATAAATAATGATACAAATTTTGAGTGTCATTTTTTCCTGTAATGTCAAAAAAAAGTGTGCCATTATTAAAAATAAATAATGATAAAAATTTTGTGTGCTATTTTTTCCAGTAAAGTCAAAAAAGTGTGCCATTTTTTCCAGTGCCTTTTTTTTCCAAGGTAACTGGGAAAGTGTGCCATTTTTTCCTCCCCCTTCAAATAAACAGCATTTTTGGTGTGCCATTTTTTCCTAGGGTGTCAAATAAGTATGCCATTTTTTCCTGTCCCATTTTTTCCTGTGCCATTTTTTCAGGGCACCCATATGATGTTGGACAGGTATATTTAGGGAAGAATATGATGCCTATAACTCTGACGACTCCGTCTTTCCGGGGACCTGCAATCCATACAGAAAACATTGATACGCTGAATGATCAGCCAACAGCAGCAGCAGCCGAAGTGGTTGCAGCCAGCTCTAATAAGAGACAAAGACATATAAGGCCTGTTTCTCCATCACAACCTCTCAGGTTTCCATCGCCACATCCAAGACCTGATTCACCTCTTGCTCCTGTGAGACCTACTTCACCTGCAAGATCTCCTAGATCTCCTTCACCGCCCGTATGGCCTTTTTCACCATCTGTTCCTGATATAAGTTTGCTAGCAGAAACAGCTTGCCGAAGTTTTGTCGTACCTGAGACTGTGGTCGAAAATGACATTTTTGAGAATGTACTTTCTGTTGTAGAAGCGGGTGAGACTCCCTGTTTAACTTTCACCGTAGTCCCAGGTGCCTCAAAAAGATCTAAGCCATGTTTGGTGTCCTCAGACAATTATTCATACAATTTCAAGAAAAAGCTGAAATCTGGGCACACTGTTTGGCAATGTTGTGTCCGAAACAAAAATGTGTATTGTACTGCTACCGTTAAAGAACTAAATCATGAGTTTGTTGAAGGGCCTACTCCACACTCTTGTTTCCCCAAAGCATCTGCCTTGCTAGGTGCTAAAGTACGTGCTAATATAAACATTATATCCAAGTCTGACACGGTGACATTACAGCAAAATAATATCAAGCTGGGGCATGAGTGATGATCAGTCTTTTCAGTGCTTAACTTTTAGTCTAAATCACGGTCATTTTTCAGTTTGATATTATTTTATAGTAATTTACTGTGAAGCACTGAGCTGTGCTTTCCAATAAATTACTGCAAAATAATATCAATCGGGGGCTTGAGTGATGATCAGTGTTTTCAGTGCATAACTTTTCGACTAAATTGACAAGTAAGTTGAATCGGTCAAAAAAATGGGGGCGAATCGTCCACGGGGGCGAATCGTCCCATTCCCCAGTTTGGACAGTAAAGAGCATCTGTATTCACATGATGGGTAAAAAACAACAGTATGATGCTGACAAACGAAACTGAACGCATGTGGTCTGGTGTGTCACTGTGTCAGGTTAAAAAGTAATGAAGCAATTGCGAATATTTCATATATTTCATTTGTTTAAATGCCAATTGTGGCTAATTTTGACCGTGAATTTGATAATTTGCTTGGGTTTTGGCCATCACGGTCATGCTGACTGCTGTTATGTTGGATTACTAATATGGAGGAATTATCTGTCCAATACGGGAATAAAGAATGCCATTATATATTTAATGAGACAATGAGTGTGGTTGTCAAAGAAATATTGCCACATTTTGCAGAATGCAGTACAGTTTGGACATTAAAGGGCATCCGTATTCACATGATGGGTAAAAAACATCTTGGTACACAGTTACAGAATCAAAATCTTTAATACAATATTCTGCCTTTTCTTTCACGAACCATCACTTACCTGATATCAGTAACAGACGAGTGACGTACCGATCGCTTGCTACTGGTTGTCCTACAAAGGGGAAGAAAGTTCATTACAGATCATCCATAACACTTTCACTTTCAGACAATCGGTGAGGGCGATGTTGAACCATCGAGTGTCGACGATGAACTGATGAGCTCTTATCGGCCGAGTGCCGATGTTACACCGATTAATCGTCTCATCTGCAGTAAGATCTTGACTCATCTCTTTCTTGTGGATGGAAAGTGTAACTGCCAACGCCAGTTGACAATGTGCAATTTCTGTCAATAATACTCCAAGCCACGCCCACAATAGTAATCATCTCATCTCATTATAGCATGTGTCTGACCAGATTAAATATGAATTATTCTTCTATTCTTTCCCTGGTAACTGTTCAGTTCAGCTTATAGAAAAAAGTTTCAGGGAATTAGTGTTGTCCTTTTTTTTTCTGACCTCGGTTTCGGTTCTGTTCTGTTTTGTCCAAAAAACTCGGTTTATAGGCTGGTTTTCATTTTTTTTTACAATAAAAAGATTGTAGACTTGAAAAATATCACACAGCGGCAATAAAAATACATATTCTGTCATATTTCAAGTGATAATTCATCTGGCAATGGCTAGCATCAATTTAATTCCCCCCCCCCCCCCCCAACACTAACACAAATCTCCTCCACGCCCAATACCACCACCCCACCCCACAAAAATACTTTGAAAGACTCAAGTCAGGAGTGGTGCCAGGAAATTGGCGTGAAACTTTTAAATTCCACGCCCGGCCACGGCCAAAAGGTGCCATGCTTGTTTGAATTTTAGAACAACCATAATTTACACTGACAAGTTTTTACCTTTAATGTTTTGAACTGTACCTTTTTTCATTTGCCTTTCGACGAAGTTGGCGTTCCACTTTCAGTTTCCATCTGTTGCTTGCGAAACTAAATCAGTTCTGCATTATATGAGGCAAAATGTTCAGTTTAATTGTGGCAGGGGATTTTAGGCCTTGCAAGTTCGCATGGTCTGCACTCTGCAGGTAAATACTAAATAGGCGCGGGGACATTCCATCGTCGTATGTGCTCGCAGCATAAATTGGACGAATGCATCAAGGGAGGTAATAATGTTGAACGTTAAATTCTAAGCACATCTCAGGGAAACCCACGCGACAAGTATGTTTTGTTTTTCACAGTAATCCGCCATTTAAAAAAACAAAGACTATTTTTTCCTTCATTTTATTCACGATTTTGTTGTTAGGTAATATACACCCAAACATGTGCAGATATGAAGCCGCTTGCTAAGTCCCCAAGTTGCCCATTTTGACGTTTGTAGGCGTGTCAAGATTGTCATTCTGAGAATTTCTGACAGAATAAACCAACCCACTTTTGTAACAGTGCTGAGTAACTGGACAAGAGTTGTCATACATCATACGAAAATTTCTTGGGATGTGTGATCATTCTTCTAATGCAACAGTGACTCCTGTTAGTTGTTTGTTTCACTGGAGTCTGAATACATGAAAACTGACGACAGAGTTATCAGTTGACGTTATAGATTTAGTTTTAAGTCGACAATGCAAACTGAACAGTGTAAACCTAAGTTTCCGACATTTTGTAGAGAAAACCGAAACTGTACTGATTTAACAATTACACGATTTTGGTTTCGGTTTTAGTGCCAAACCAAAACGGACTCACAAAACCGGTTAACTGCAAAACACGACAGGGAATCATCTTCATTTGTTTATTCTTTCATGTTTTCACTGCTAAAAGAAACTGCACTTCGTATTGCTGTGACATGACCTCATTGTATTGTAAATTCATTACCTCCCTTGATGTGCATTGCACTGTTTTAACAAATTTCCATAGCCTGTTAAGACCAGTAAGGGTCTGTACAGAAAATGAAAACAACACAGCGTGGTTTTCTTTTTTCTTTTCTTTTTAAAACATGTTAATTTAATCAAAATCAAAGTCATCCAATAAAAGATTTGTGACTCAATAATGCATGTGATAGGAAAAAGTGTGGGTTTTGCCCTTTAACATGTGATGGCATTTCCAAATTCCAACGTAAATTCCAGAGTTTGCGTATCACGAATCTCGATGAGAGATAATAATTTGCATCGCTAAAAGCGAGTTTTGCATCGCGAAATGTGATGCGATACTGGCTATTTTGAGCCCTGGATGTCAAGGACACCATTCAATAAAGTTGAAAAACACCACAATGTTTATTCATAATCCCTCTAGACACCCCTTTATGAGATATACAAGTTGAACGACATGTAAAGCTTAATAGAGCGTACTTGCTGCAATCTACAGTTCATACCGGAAAAGTGAAGGTAGCATTTCATTGACTCAGGTCGCAGTAAAAATTACAATTTGTAAGCAGTTGGGTGGTAAACATAGCTCTAAGAGCCCTGTTTTCTGCCCAAGTGTGCACGATTGGTAATTTTACTGGACCTTTTCAATACTGTGAAATATGTTCAGTTTAATGGTGTTCTTTCAAGTAAGTGAACGGACTGTAAACACTGTAAAATATGTTCAATTTAATGTAGTTCTCTGCGAGCCTTGACTTGTCCAGTAGTGCACAGTATTACTATCGGAAACTGCATTGGAATCGTCCGATTCTGAGCTCAAATAATCAGTAATCGGTCAATGGCCATTTTTTGAAATTGGTAGAACACTAACTTCAGACTTCTTGGGAGTTTATTTGCGGATAAATAAAATGTAAATCCAGTTGTCATAACTTATTTAACTCGTTACCCAATGCATAGGATATCAAAATTTATTATTTTAATTATTGTTTTTCCAAAAATATTTGACAAACCCATATGTGACCCCTCAATGGAATGAGCCTGGTGAGCTCATTCCAATGAGGGGTCATATGATATGATATGGTTTTGTTTGACCCTTTACCTAACATGAAAAGCAAAAACAAAAACAAATCTTTACTAACTTATTTTTTTCATTTTTTGGCTCAAAAACATTAGTTATGACCCTTTGTTGGAACGAGTTGGATGAGCTCATTCCAGCGAGGGTTCATAACCTATGTTTTTGAGACAAAAAATGAAAAAAATAATGAAAATTAATTGGCAATTTTTAGCTCACCGAAGGGAGCTTAACTTGTCACTTGCCGTCTGCCATCGTCCGTCGTCGTGAACATTTTTCAAACGACTTCTCCTCTGAAACCACTGGTTCGATTTTCACGAAACTTCATGTGGATGTTCATTACTATATGGCAATTCATGTTTGTTCAAATGAAATGGCCACGTCCCTTGGGGGCTCTGTTAGGGGCATAACTCAGATAGCACCGTATGAATTACAGAAAAATTATTAAAAAATCTTCTTCTCCAGAACCAGTGGGCAGAATCTTTTGATACTTGGTATGCAGCATCTTGGTATGGGTCTGATTGAAGTGTGTTCAAATCGGCCCCCTGGATTCATATTTGGGCTCACTATAGAAGCCCAAATTCGAACTTAGTGCATTTCAGGCAAATTTCTTAAAAAATCTTCTCCAGATCCAGCAGGCAGAATCTTTTGATATTTGGTATGCAACATTGTGGGGTGGATCTGATTCAAGTTTATTCAAATCGGTCCCCTGGATTCACATTTGGGCTCAGTATAGAAGCCCGAATTCGAACTTAGTGCATTTCAGTCAAATTCCTTTAAAAATCTTCTTCTCCAGATCCAGCAGGCAGAATCTTTTGATATTTGGTATGCAACATTGTGGGGCGGATCTGATTCAGGTTTGTTCAAATCGGCCCCCTGGATTCATATTTGGGCTCAGTATAGAAGCCCGAATTCGAACTTAGTGCATTTCAGGCAAATTTCGTAAAAAATCTTCTTCTCCAGATCAAGCAGGCAGAATCTTTTGATATTTGGTATGCAACATTGTGGGGTAGATCTGATTCAAGTTTGTTCAAATCGGCCCGCTGGATTCATATTTGGGCTCACTATAAAAGCTTGAATTCGAACTTAGTGCATTTCAGGCAAATTTCTTAAAAAATCTTCTCCAGATCCAGCAGGCAGAATCTTTTGATATTTGGTATGCAACATTGTGGGGTGGATCTGATTCAAGTTTGTTCAAATCGGCTCCCTAGGTTCATATTTGGGCTCAGTATACAGGGTTTTTCCTGGGTGACTACAGGGGCCGAATATAGGCCCCATTCCCAATGGCAAATAGGCTATATTTTTCCCAATTCCCATCCTAACAATTCCCAAAATTCACCTCTCACAACTCATAATTATTAGAGTAAAGGACTGTGTGAACATGTGAATAGTTAACAATCGAGTCAAAAGACTCATTTTTAGTGTGTATATATGCAAAATAGGCTAAGATATTCTGTTTTTAAATTCATTATCCCTTTAGAAATGTCTGTTTTTGTTTCTTTTCAAAGATAGCACAAATTCCCAAAATGAGACAAAACAACGCTAATTTTCCCAATTCCATGGGCCCAGGCCCCTTTCCCAAAAGGGTAGGAAAAAACCCTGGTATAGGAGCCCAATTTGAACTTAGTGCATTTCAGGCAAATTTCTTTAAAAATCTTCTTCTCAAGATCCAGCAGGCAGAATCTTTTGATATTGGGTATGCAGCATGCTTAGTGGGGGTGAGATTCAAGTTTGTTCAAGCCATGTCCCTAGGTCCATATTTGGGCTCACTGTGGGAGCCCGAATGATAACTTAGTTAAAAATGAGGAATTTTCTTGAAAAATCTTCTTCAAATCCAGCAGTCGGAATGTTTTGATATTTGGTATGCAGCATCCTTAGGGGATTGAGATTCAAGTTTGTTCAAGCCATGTCCCTAGGTCCATATTTGGGCTCACTGTGGGAGCTTGAATTGTAACTCAGTTCGAAATGAGGAATTTTCTTAAAAAATCTTCTTCAGATCCAGCAGTCGGAATGTTTTGATATGTGGTGTGTAGCATCCTTAGGGGAGTGAGATTCAAGTTTTTTAAAGCCAAGTCCCAGGGTCCATATTTAGGCTCCCTGTGGGAGTCTGAATTATAACTTAGTCAATATGAGGAATTTTTAGCTCACCAAAGGGAGCTCAACTTATCGCTAGCCATCCATCGTCGTGAACATTTTTCAAACGACTTCACTGAAACCACTGGTCCAATTTTCACGAAACTTCACTACTATATGGCAATTCATGTTTGTTCAAATGAAATGGCCACGTCCCTTGGGGGCTCTGTATGGGGCATAACTCTGATAGCACCGTATGAATTATAAAAAAAATAATTAAAAAATCTTCTCCAGAACCAGTGTGCAGAATCTTTTGATACTTGGTATGCAGCAGCTTGGTATGGGTCTGATTCAAGTTTGGTCAAATCGAGTCCCTCAACCAATATTGGGGCTCACTATGGAGGCGTGAATTTTTACTTAGTGCAATTTAAGAAAAATTCTTTAAAAATCTTCTTTTCCTGAACTAATGGGCAGAATCTTTTGATATTTGGTATGCAGCATCTTGGTATGGGTCTGATTCGAGTTTGTTCAGATCAAGTCCCTTCATCAATATTGGGGCTCCCTATAGGGGCATGAATTTTCCCTTGGGGCAATTTAAGGAAAAATCTTCTCCAGAACCAGTGGGCAGAATCTTTTGATGTTTGGTATACAGCATCTTGGTATGGGTCTGATTCAAGTTTGTTCAAATGGAGTCCCTTGATTAATTTTGGGGCTCACTATGGGGACCTGAATTTTTACTTAGTGCAATTTAAGAAAAAATTTTTTAAAATCTTCTCCAGAACCAATGAGCAGGATCTTTTGATATTTGGTATACAGCATCTTGGTATGGGTCTGATTCAAGTTTGTTCAAATTGAGTTCCTCGATCAATATTGGGGCTCACTAAAGGGATGTGAATTTTTGGTATACAGCATCTTGGTATGGGTCTGATTCAAGTTTGTTCAAATTGAGTTCCTCGATCAATATTGGGGCTCACTAAAGGAATGTGAATTTTTACTTAGTGCAATTTAAGAAAATTTCTTTAAAAATCTTCTTTTCCGGAACCGATGGGCAGAATCTTTTGATATTTGGTATACAGCATCTTGGTATGGGTCTGATTCAAGAAATTGAATCCTCCGTTCAATATTGGGGATCACTATAGGGGTGTGAATTTTTACTTAGTGCAATTTAAGAATAATCTTTAACAATCTATTTCACCAGAACCAGCAGGCAGAATCTTTAGATATTTGGTTTGCAGCATCTTGGTATGGGTTGGATTCAAGTTTGTTCAAATTGAGTCTTTCGATCAATATTGGGGCTCACTATGGGGGCGTAAATGTTTACTTTGTGCAATTCAAGGAAAAGTCTTTACAAATCTTCTTCAGAACCATCATGCAGAATCTTTTGATATTTGATCAGCAGCATTGTCCCATTCAGTCCTGTTGATGTTTTAGCTACACTGAGAGTACAGATTTACTTTGTAGAACCTAAAGAATAGCTTTTGATCAAATTTGTGTCTTAACAGTATGGAACATTCGGTGAGCGCCTAAGGCCCCCTGGGGCCTCTTGTTAGCTCACCTGACTGAAAGTCAGGGTGAGCTATTCTGATCACTTTTCGTCCGTCGTCCGGCGTCCGTCGTCCGTCGTGAAGGTGGTGTTTGGGCCTTTTTCTCCCAAACCACTGGCTGCATATTAATGAAATTTCATGTGAGTAGGGGTTATATAAGGGCATTTTGATTTTTTGTCAAATTAGGTTTCAGCTCATATTGAGCAGAGGGATGGGGCAAAAATGCTCCAATTCTTAAAAAATCTTCTTCTTAAGAACCAGCAATAGCAGAGACTTGATATTTGGTATGCAGCTTCCTTTTGAGGTGTAGACTCAAGTTTGTTCAAGAGAAGTTTGTCGGGCATTATTTGCCTTCGTTATGGGAGGGGCAAAAATTTTGGCCACGCCTAAAATTGCTATTTTCCGAACCGTCAGGTCGATTTGAACCAAATTTGACATGAGATGGTAATGGGTCATAAGTAGTTGATTGATACAAAAAAAATTTTTCTCATTGCCCCTTGGGAACCTCGGGAGCTAAAAATAGGAAAAACCTTAAAACTGCCATATCTCCAAAACTACACGGCACAGAGAATTCTTATTTTGTATAAAGCTTACTTTTATCCAGTAGAATAGAATGGTTAAAAAAAATCCCTATCGGTTTGATCACAAGGTACTTTTTTCAGGACTTTGAAAAAGTGCTGAGTCAGCACTTTTTAACACTGTAGGCAATGGGAAAAAGATTAAAAAATCTTCTTCTCCAGATCCAGCAGGCAGAATCTTTTGATATTTGTTATGCAACATTGTAGGGTGGATCTGATTCAAGTTTGTTCAAATCGGCCCCCTGGGTTCATATTTGGGCTTAGTATAGGAGCCTGATTTCGAACTTAGTGCATTTCAGGCAAATTTCTTAAAAAATCTTCTTCCCCAGATCCAGCAGGCAGAATCTTTTGATATTTGGTATGCAACATTGTGGGCTGGATCTGATTCAAGTTTGTTCAAATTGGCCCCTTGGATTCATATTTGGGCTCACTATAGAAGCCCGAATTCGAACTTAGTGCATTTCAGGCAAATTTCTTAAAAAATCTTCTTCTCCAGATCCAGCAGGCAGAATCTTTTGATATTCGGCACGCAATATTGTGGGGTGGATCTGATTCAAGTTTGTTCAAATCGGCCCCCTGGGTTTATATTTGGGATCCGTATAGAAGCTCGAATTCGAACTTAGTGCATTTCAGGCAAATTTCTTCAAAAATCTTCTTCTCCAGATCCAGCAGGCAAAATCTTTTGATATTTGGTATGCAACATTGTGGGGTGGATCTGATTCAAGTTTGTTCAAATCGGCCCCCTGGGTTTATATTTGGGCTCAGTATAGAAGCTCGAATTCGAACTTAGTGCATTTCAGGCAAATTTCTTCAAAAATCTTCTTCTCCAGATCCAGCAGGCAGAATCTTTTGATATTTGGTTTGCAACATTGTGGGGTGGATCTGATTCAAATTTGTTCAAATCGGCCCCCTGGATTCATATTTGGCTCACTATAGAAGCCCGAATTCGAACATAGTGCATTTCAGGCAAATTTCTTAAAAAATCTTCTTCTCCAGATCCAGCAGGCAAAATCTTTTGATATTTGGTATGCAACATTGAGGGGTGTATCTGATTCAAGTTTGTTCAAAATGGCCCCCCTGGATTCATATTTGGGCTCACTATAGAAGCTTGAATTCGGACTTAGTGCATTTCAGGCAAATTTCTTAAAAAATCTTCTTCTCCAGATTCAGCAGGCAGAATCTTTTGATATTTGGTGTGCAACATTGTGGAGGGGATCTGATTCAAGTTTGTTCAAATCGGCTCCCTAGGTTCATATTTGGGCTCACTATAGAAGCTTGAATTCGAACTTAGTGCATTTCAGGCAAATTTCTTTGAAAATCTTCTCAAGATCCAGCAGGCAGAATCTTTTGACATTGGGTATGCACCATGCTTAGGAGGGGTGAGATTCAAGTTTGTTCAAGCCAAGTCTCTAGGTCCATATTTGGACTCACTGTAGGAGCTTGAATTATAACTTAGTTCAAAATGACGAATTTTCTTTAAAAATCTTCTTCAGATCCAGCAGTCTGAATGTTTTGATATTTGGTGTGCAGCATCCTTACGGGGGTGAGGTTCAAGTTTGTTAAAGCCAAGTCCCTGTGGGAGCCCGAATTATGACTTAGTCCAATATGAGGAATATTCTTTAAAAATCATTTTTTAGATCCACTGTCAGAATCTTTGGATATTTGGTATAAGCTTTTCTTAGGCGGAGCAGATGCAACTTGTTGAAATCAATTCTCTGGGTTGATATTTAGGCTACCATGTCAGGTGAGCGCCCTCAGGCCCCTTGGGGCCTCTTGTTTAGAATAGCGCTGCCAGTTTTGGCCGTTACATAATGTAAAGAGTTAAACTTTTTTCAGCTACTAAATTTCAAAATTACGTCGTTGGTTGCAGTTGATTCATCAGATAAAGGGTTTAAAAACGAGCACCAACATGCCAGTACTTCAAATTGATCAGCAGGACCTCCCAACATCTCAAGTTTGGTACTACCCCACTGCCCCCCCCTCCCCCCCCCCCCCCCCCCCCCCACACACACACACCCATCTCCCTACCTCCACCCAACAGCTCAAATCTTGTACTACAGATCTTCATTTGTATGGCTGATGATGTTCCTGGGTTTGCATGCTGAAAATGGTCGGGCCTGAAATAAGTCCACACGATTTGAGGGTAGGGGGCCTACTCCAGGCTGATTTTTAAACATGCCTTAATAGTTTACAATGTAGTTTTGTTTTTGTCGGCTGGAAAAACAGCCCTGACAGAAGCACTCTTAGTGCCTGGGCTGTTCAGCCCCGATAAAATGCAAACCCTTTGTTTGTAACATAATTTAATCCTTTGAAACTGAGAGACCACATTTTCTGTCCAAAAACATAACACGTCATAATTTCATTAAGTTAGGTGGCTGCTAAGTGAACTTGTGGAGTAGAATAATTAATAATTTCAACATGCTGCCCGAAGGCTGCACATTAAAAATATTAATTGCTGTTTCTCCAAATAATACTTCACCCCCATTGCCCATGTGGGGGCACGGTGACGCTGTGTACTAAAAGCCTACTGCACGTCGATAGTGCACCTGTCTTCAACCAATGCTAACCCTGCTTGTGTGGAGTAAGAATGTTGGGGAGCTGACAGTTGCTCGCTGTTGCTTGGTGGTTCTCTCCGGGTGCTCTGGCTTCCTCCACCCGTAAAACTGTCATGGTCATGATTAGCCATTGTGCAGACATATATGACCTTAAACACCAATAAATAATAATAATAATAATTCTCCAAATAATGGATATGGACTCTTCTACAGTTAAAACTAGAAGTCCCGTCATGAACTCTGCGCTTATCTAGGCTTAATTGCACGTAATTGCCATATCGAATGGCATCCAAAGCACGGCAGGTTCTCCTTGTTACTCATAGCAAACACAGGCTATGTTTCTGCTAATGGTTACCCTGAGGTCCATTGGCTGAAACATTGCTTGTACACAGGTCGTATGTACAGAATTTGATAGCCTTACTATGGTCATAGCATGTAGATTAACGCGCTGATCGACTTGCTATTTGTGCTCATTTCATGACAGAACTTCTAGTTTTAACTGTAATTACTGCCATTTAACTGACATGTAAGATACTACCAGGGTTCAAAGGGTAAAAAAAGTACCAAATCTAGCCTAGTAAGAATATACATGATTACTAGCAAGAGCAAATTGATATCTGAAGACTCCAAAGATGTCATTACTGGTAGTGCTGCCGTGGTTAAGACTTTTTTCTGACCTGTTAACCAGCGTGTTTGACCGTGGTTAACTGCATTTAAGGTACCTATATTTGTAGTGTGTTCTTGCTTCAACTGTAACTATTATATCGGGCCGGCCAATGTTATTTACATTGACCATAAATAATAATAAAGAAGTATTCTATTTAGTCATTGTTGTTCAATCGCCCATGTGTTTACATCAGTGCGTATACTGGAAATCAACAGGTTTGTGGGGCCAATATGGATGAAACCATAAAAAATACAAAATCATCAAAATAATGAAAAAATAAATAATAACACATTAAATGTTTGCCAGCAATATCTGGAGAGACGTATTTATTTATTCCATGAACTCCAATTCAGTGATGTGTAATGTCCGGTTATAAATTACGCACATGTGCACCAGGTAAAGTTAGTTTCAATAGCACGAACAATGCTTAAGTGGGACAACAATTTGAAAACAATTTGTGCTGTAACCTGCGCATTTGTTGTATTTTTATGGGTTTTTCCAGAACATTCTCGCATTCCGGAAAAACCAACTTAATCACAACAACTGCGCAGGTTACGGCGCAAATGGTGCGCTGATTCTGAAACTATGAGCTTTCAGTCACAAACGAGCGTTGGATTTTCTTGACGGGGATGAAGAAAGACATTGGGGTGATAAACAAACAACGAAAAACAAATAAATGCGAGTATTTTTTAAATCTTTACTAATAATTTTCCTTTATTTTTTTTATCTTATTCACCACGTGGTAACTCGTCAAAACTTACCTATTTCCATTTCATCCCAAACTGCCCCAAATTGGCAAAACGTAACTTGCAACTAATTCTTTTTGACTGCATATATTAAAAAATGGGGGTGTGACTTATACATGGGCTTTAGGCAAAAGGGAGGAATTCCAGGTGTGAGTTTGGGGTGCGACTTATACACGAGGGCGACTTATACACGGACATATACGGTGAGTATAGTGAATGTAAGGTTAACCGGTTAAAACATTTTCTTGACCGGTCAAAGTTTTAACCACAGGTTAACCGGTTATCCGGATTACCGCAGCAGCACTAATTACTGGATAAATTATTGAAGGGGGTGGCGGTGGTCACACCCCCTAAATCCACCCTGTTCTTTCCTAGAAAATCCCAAGTAAATCAAATTCATATGTCTTTCCAGGTGGCTGTGTCTCCTTTCCTTTTTCCTTTGTGAGTTCCAATAATCATGTTAAACAACTTGAACTGGCTGTTATCTGTTGAAAAGAATTAATAAAAATAGGGAAAATTTCATCAAAAGAATCCTGGCCTAGTTTATACAAAGGTATTTTAAGCCTTTCAAGAGAGGTTTCAGAAAATATGTCATCAAGAACAAAGGTAAGTATTATTTACAAATTTTGGTTAGTTTTATTTTGAAATTTCTGCAGGTCTTAAAGTTGCTGTAAAATTGCTGCCAGAATTAAAATTGATTCTCGCTAATGATTCTTAGAACACCAGATTTTATTCTTGCAAAATGTTCGTTTTATTCTTGTAATATATATTAAATAAAAAAGTGTTCTAAAAGCCCAGAGAATTCACTTTCTTTCTTTGCTCTTTTGTAATAAGGTAATACCTGGATTCTGCAGTGGTGTCTAGTTAAGTCATGGCTGCCTAACTCCTTTATGTACAGCCATGAATTCATTTGAAACCAATACCAAGGTTCCAGCTCAAAAGTGACCTAGGCTGTCGTTGAGCTGCAATAAACAAACAAAAACTGCCAAGGTACTGTGTAATTTCCAGATGTTATACCACCAGAAGTGTGTATGTTGGAACATGTTCAACATGTGCATGTGAAATAGTTCCGGAAATGAACAAAATTGACGCCTGCAGTTTTAAGCTCCCGTGAATTCAGGCACAGGAGTAATTTGCACCCTTAAAATATTAGTATATGAATTGTCGAGGGAATACTGTCACCAAACACCAGAAACCTTAACCCTTTGAACTCTTGTGGTATCTTCCATGCCAGTTCAATGGCAGCAATTAGAAGAGTCCATGTTTATTATTTGGGGTAGACCATCAATATCTTCAACATGCTGCCTTGGCACAGTGAAAATATTGATTGCTCAACCTCACACATTTAGTGAACAGCCATCCCCTCCCACCGTGTACTAAGGCGAACTGCATGTCGATGTTGCCCCTGTCTCCAACCAATGCTAACCCTGCATTAGTGGAGTTAGTACATTGGTGAGTCTGACAGATGCTTGTCATTGCTTGTTGGTTCTCTGTGGTACTCTGGCTTCCTCCACCCTGTAAAGCTGTCCTACATGACATGACGCTGGCTGTCAAAAGTGTTGTTAAACTCCAATAACTAAATGAATAAATGAACCAAATCTGGTTTCTTAAAAATATACATAATTACTGGCAAGAGTGGACCAGAAACTGGAGACTTCAGTGTTGGAAAAAATGTCCTTACTGAGTAATTAATTGGGGGAGGTGTCACACCCTCTAAACTAAATCAGTCTTTGGAACTAATCTGTTCCTAGAGAATTAAATTGATGTGCCTTTCCAGGTGGTTTTGTTTGTCTATTTTAATTAAATTGATGTGCCTTACCAGGTGGTTGGTTTTGTTTGTCTATTTTAATTAAATTGATGTGCCTTACCAGGTGGTTTTGTTTGTCTATTTTAATTAAATTGATGTGCCTTACCAGGTGGTTTTGTTTGTCTATTTTAATTAAATTGATGTGCCTTACCAGGTGGTTTTGTTTGTCTATTTTAATTAAATTGATGTGCCTTACCAGGTGGTTTTGTTTGTCTATTTTAATTAAATTGATGTGCCTTACCAGGTGGTTTTGTTTGTCTATTTTAATTAAATTGATGTGCCTTACCAGGTGGTTTTGTTTGTCTATTTTAATTAAATTGATGTGCCTTACCAGGTGGTTTTGTTTGTCTATTTTAATTAAATTGATGTGCCTTACCAGGTGGTTTTGTTTGTCTATTTTAATTAAATTGATGTGCCTTACCAGGTGGTTTTGTTTGTCTATTTTAATTAAATTGATGTGCCTTTCCAGGTGGTTTTGTTTGTCTATTTTAATTAAATTGATGTGCCTTACCAGGTAGTTTTGTTTGTCTATTTTAATTAAATTGATGTGCCTTTCCAGGTGGTTTTGTTTGTCTATTTTAATTAAATTGATGTGCCTTACCAGGTGGTTTTGTTTGTCTATTTTAATTAAATTGATGTGCCTTACCAGGTGGTTTTGTTTGTCTATTTTAATTAAATTGATGTGCCTTACCAGGTGGTTTTGTTTGTCTATTTTAATTAAATTGATGTGCCTTTCCATGTGGTTTTGTTTGTCTATTTTTGAGTTTTAGTGATCATATCAAACAACTTGTATAGTTATAAAGAAGAAAATGGGAAACAATCCTGTAGGAGAATCCTGTCCTGATGTATCCAAGGAAATATAATATGAAGCTGTTAAGAGATGTGTAGCCATATGTCATAAAGTACAAAGGTGAGCATTATTTACAAATTTTGATCACAATTGATTTGAAATTTCTGCTGGTCTTAAAATTCCGAAGAATATCAAAATTGATTCCTACTAATGGTTGTTGGAAAGACAGCTTTCATTTTTGCAAAATGTTCATTTCATTCTTGTCATATAAATTTTGAAAGTGTTCGAAAAGCGTGGAGAATTTACCTTCATTCTTTGCTCCCTTGTGATAAGGTAATACACTTCTTACTCAGCAGTTGTGTGTAGAGAAGTCTTGGAAGACTTCATTTGAAACCATAACAAAGGTTCCAACATGATATGATTCTGGCTGTTGAAAGTGTCATTAACCTGCTGAGTATTTTCAAAGTATTTTTTTATCAGATCTAGTAATGGCTGCAGTGAAGCAGCCACAACTAGATTTTAGTGCTGAAACGATTATTTGATTAACCGAGAACCAAACGGTTATGGGCGTATTCCAATTAGAATTTTCCTAACTTGTTAACTGTTTAAACAAAGTAACGATGTCACAATCGCGGTGCAAACTTTCCTTGGATTTCAGACGGCAGATAACTGAACACCAGACAATAAACTGTTGTTAATATCGCTTTTTGTTATGTTTTATCTTTTATCCCACAACTGTTTCTATTACATGTAGCTTTGATGATTGATCACAATGTGACGCAAATTTAATTTCTATTGGTAAGGGGAAGGGTTGAAATTTGTTACTGTAGGCTGCCTTTCTCTTTTGATGTTCTGCTGTTCGTTGCATGATTTTTTTTTGTCGTGAAATCAGAAAGTCAGTTTTAGTGCGATACTCACCAGTCCTGAACCCAGGCACCTAGTTTGTCTGCCATAAAACAATCACTGCATTCGGAGCAGTGCAAGAATCGGAATTTAGAAAGCAAAATGACCTCTAAATCAAAACGATCGGAAGCCTGGAAATTTTTCATGCTGATAGAATCAGATGGGGTCAAATTTACTGTATGCAACTTGTGTGAGTCACTCATTAACCCTTTACCTAACATGAAAAGCAGATGACACTTGCAAACAAAATTCTTGAATAACTTATTTTTTGTCTCAAAAATATAGGTTATGACCCCTCATTGGAATGAGCTCGTTCCAAAGATGGGTCACAACCAATGTGTAGACAAAAAATGAAAAAAATAATAAAAATTAATTGGCGATTTTTGTGAATAGCACTGGTTGGTTTTGGCCGTTACGTCGGATAAAGGGTTAAGTGCAGTGGCTTAACATCGGGCACAAAAAAACATTTACACTACAAATATCCATCTGTGAAGTGTGAAGCAAGAACAGCATCGCAAGCAAGCCATGTACAAAATCAAATCGATCATTTCCCTTCCCCACCCTCTGCCTTTTCCCCATGAGATGCTCTTTTAATAAAACTGCCCCCTGCCTTTGGATTCTTTGGATGCCCCTGGCTTGAATATGTCATTGAATATCTTTTATGAAGTGTTCCAGTATAAACTGACTTCATGACTTAGCTTTGGCTGGTAAATGAAGTAAATACCGTATTGAACCATCACAGTCTCCTGCGCTCTGAAATGTTTTGGAATTTCATTTGTAACTTCATACTTGAAGTACATCTGTCACAGCCTGTGTTATTAAAAATAGAATCATGTCATTCATGTCTTGCGTCATGACAAACAGATTTATTTCATTGGTCAAATCAGAGATCAAAATAAGCGGTATCGCATCTCATTTCACTATGCCAAATTCAGGAAAAGCTATGCAACCATTAAATATGCGTAGCGAAATGCAATGCACGTTCTCAGGTTCTATATCATGGTGGACAATGGGTATTAGTCCTAACTAGTAACTACTTGTCTTGTGGAAACAGGATCACTCAATGGCAAATCAGCAGTTCATGGACCACCAGGTAGAATGCCTGGTGGTCCATGAACTGCTGATTCGCCTCTCAAGTCCTCAAGTATCCACTCAAGTAAAAAAGGTAAATGGGGATAGATGCCCACTCACACGATGGCAGAGTACCAAATCAGTATGTCTGTACCGTATTTGTTTTTCCTTCAAGTAGGCCTACCACTAATATACATGTAACTAAGTGTCAAATGCTTTCTAGGGAACAAAAGCAATCATTATTCTATATTGAATTTGAAACATAAAAATGCTATACAATTTTCAAAAAATGCTATATTTTTTTCTTGAAAATGTGTAGCATTTCGCTCTGCAAATGAAAAAGGTATATTTGTCCCTGGGTCAAAAATGAAGCAGAAAGTACTTTGGGGAATCCCTTGGAAGTTGACATAAAGCAGTCAACGCAATAATAGCAGGGCTTTTGTTCTTACAAATCTACGACTGAATGATCACTTTATTACCAATGATCAACTATCCCGCATGAATTAAACTATTTCAAGAGGAAAATGTAAGGAAATGTTCTACTGATGACCAATGCTGAGTGAATTGACAGCGACAGTTACAACATAATCCAGGATTATCCCAGGTATTTTTCTTTCATCAGTACATACCCAACCTCCATGCATCAGTGTGCGGTTAACCAATAACGGAACGATTACAGCTGAACAATTGACCGGTTACAAAATTTACTAACCATTTCAGCACTACTAGATTTGATACATTTATCCATATTCAACTAAAGAAATCATTGGCTGAAAAGTCCATTCAGTTTACAGTGGGGGAATTTGATTATTGTGATGAAATGATATGTACATTGATGGCAAGAGAAATCATGTCCTTGGCAGGAATATCTGCCAGTAGCATATAAGGCGCTAGATCCTAGTAAACAGAGCCTGTAAATTGGGACATGAGTTCAGTTTGTGGCCATAAAACAAGAAGCTCCTCAAAAGTGGAATTAAGGCCCTAAGCTTTTTTCTTGAGAAAATATATAAATTTATTTGAGGTTTTTTTTTGCTATTGAATATGCATTGGTTGTACTCACAACTTGAAAAGTCTTTAACAATACTTTTTGAAATTTAAATGCTTCAAGAACTGGGAAAATCAATTCTTGCAGCAGGAGGTTGAAACTGATTTTTCACACAACAGTACAAAATTTTAAGGTCAGTTTTTAAGTGGGTCAACTTTGGCAGGTCTGTTTTTAAGTCTGTTAACTTTGGTAGTGTGTTAACTGGTTGAGGGCTGAATTACTTTGGTGGTCTGAACTTGGTGTTTAAAATTTGTTTATGGAAAGTTATCGTAGAGTTTCCACGAGCACTCACCAGTAACTTGTAATAAATCAAATTACACAAACAAAATAGCATTTGCGTTTTGACTGACTACGAAACATAAGAAAGCAAAATGCTGGCTTTTGTTCCGGTACTCTCTTTGTTTTTGTGAAAGCCCCAATAGTGGCTTCTAGCACTCAACCAGTTAAATGAGGTCACCCTCCACAAAAATCGCATAACCAATTTACAGCAGTCATTATAGATATCGTTACAGGTCACAACTTAACCAACCCTTAAATTTTTGGCGAAATTGAGAGATTGCGACAATGGAGTTTAGACACAATGACAGAAATGCACAAACGTAATTATATACTTGTACTTGTATGCTTTGGTTATATGCATGTAAGACACGGAATCGCTTTCAAAACACACACGGCAGTATCTTGCCACATCATATTACAGATACCCCCATTCCCTATAGTGCAGCTACAAAGGAAACCCCATATCACTACAAAGGAATACTTAACTTTTTAAGTTTGCTATTTTTGTATTATGTAAAATAATTTTTCTGTGAAATTTAACCATAGGAAAAATGTACTTTTGCTTGTAAATAAGAACCTTAGATCTGAAAAAAAACCCCAAAAAACCAAAAATACTTTGGTAGTGTCTCTTTTTTAGTCTCATCTTTCGGCAGCGTCTTTTCAGTAGTCTTTCCAAATCACTCAACTCCCCACTGAAGAGCTTGGCCATGGCCTGGAACACTGGAGACTACA
The DNA here is from genome assembly GCA_031216915.1 of Pictodentalium vernedei. Lineage (NCBI taxonomy): Eukaryota > Metazoa > Mollusca > Scaphopoda > Dentaliida > Dentaliidae > Pictodentalium > Pictodentalium vernedei. The sequence continues at coordinate 61,793,122 of CM062288.1, read as the reverse complement.
TCTGTAAGAAAATGTTAGAAAGGACACTTATATTATACTAAAAGAATAGACTGGTTTGTTTTTCTTCTACAATCTTCTTCATTTTTGTGGGTGGATATATACCTGAAAATGTTTTCCAAGTGGTAGCACACCTACTGTAGATGGTAATTTTTAAGTATCAGATGCTTAAATTGCATGGCTTTTGTGAAATTGAATAAAAACTGAGGAGATTCTGAAATTTACTGAGGGAATTCCAATGCATTCTTTTTGAAGACGAGCATGACATTACACATGTATCTGGGACTTGTGTACCATCCTAATATCATGAAAACAGGTGAGTCAGTCAACCATCCATCTGCTGTATATCTGCTTTGTTGATAAAGTACAATGATAGCCTCATATCTAGCCTTGGGTTATACATATCACCGCATCTCCCCTTTTAACAAAAAGATAGTTTTCCAAAACTTACTACAAGTCAAGTATTTTCACTGGTTTACTCTGATGGCTGGACTGTCTAAGCTGTACTGTGTGTGAAGTATATTGTTTGGTGCGGTGTTACATGCTTACCATGGGGAGGTATTGGGTGTGTACCTTTGTGACTACTTTGGGTGGTAGTAGTTTGGATTTTTTGTCTCTTTTCCAGGGCGTATATTTCATCTATATATTAGCAAATCCATTTGTTTTCTCGTGAAAACGGTTTCAAGAATCCATACCTGCTATGAGTGTCCCAGAATCCAATGACGCCTCCATTTATATGGTTGAACCTATGTTGTATCCTGATAACACATGTTAATGCTTTACCCAACACAGCTTTTTAATTTTTAAAACATCAACTGAATTTTTTATAAAATGAGCAATATTTACCAAGAAAAGCATACAAATAATGATGTCAGTGGAACCGTCTCAATGAGCCGGTTCCAGTGACCGTCATCTTTGTTCAATTTTATTGACAAATTGTCAGGATATTTCAGGTCATGATTGCTGTGTATTGATTAATTCGCTGCGATTGTGTTAGGTAAAGGGTTAAACTGACTCAGTTCTTTTCACGCGAATCCAAGCAGAGGTGCAGCAAGAATCTACATGGATTCTCATTGGTTTTGTTGCATAAATTGATTCTTGGATTCTCGTTGAAATATAAGGCCTGCTTTTCAGTTAACATTTTGTATGATCTATCAGAAACCTTTCATAACGCCTGGGTCTTTGTATTCCAGGAAGAACCTAACTTGATACGTACTGTATCACATGTGGGCGGTAAATCTTATGAGTCTCTATCAAAATATAATTTTTGTATTTCCCTTTGCTTCTTTCGATGGTCTAAAACATTTAAATCCTGTGTGACATTTTTTGTGGAAATTTTTTTTATTCAGACTTTCCTACCCATAAGCAATTTGGCTGAACATTTTCCAATGTCAAGTGATGCAGTTTGGTACTGCAGTAAAGCTAAGTAAGGGTCCTGATTGTTTTTTTGATCCTCTGTGTGAAATAGGCCTATCACACTGTTATATATCTTTATTATAGTTTTTATGAGAGAAAGTTATAATTAATGATTTAATTTTAGTACTATTACCAATAGTACTGTTTTGGAACATTCTCGCTTGTAATCAGAAAGTTTGGTTCGGCATTTACTG
>CM062288.1:61711147-61791415 GCA_031216915.1 Pictodentalium vernedei | reverse complement strand
CAATAGTTTGTTTAATAATTAAAAGCAGTGGCAATAATCTTTCAATAAAACAGGAGCATTAACGACCAGTGACATAATCAAATGGCTACTTGTCATTGTTTAAAGCTTCTTTTGATCACATACTCTCAGCAGTCAGTTGTTTTGTACATGTCTACTTCAAATTAATATTCAAGCAGGATCACTTGGCAATACGAATAACATAACTCTACATTCATTTAAGAGAGAAAATTAGTTTTTAGTCCTCTCTCTCAGTTTATAATCTTGGGATAAACTTCGGTAAAAAATAAACAATGGAAGTGGGGAGGGGGGGCGATGAAAGTCACAAGAGTGTGATAATTTCTTATTTTCTATTATTTTTTATTTTAATTTTTTCATTATTTTTAGCTTAACTTGACAAAGTCAAGGATAAGCTATTGCCATCACACATGCGGAAGTCTGTTCACATTTTCCTTTAGCACAAGCCCGAAACTCCAAAACTTTTAGCAAAGTCTGCAGGTCATATTTAAGAGTGGGGAGGGGGGGGGGGGGGGGGGAAGTGTTTGAGAAGACTGGCGAAAAACTAACTATAAAGTTTGACTGTTTGAGCGGTGTCAGTACTCGGTCCTAGGACAGTTTCCTAACATACTTATCTCCTTTTTCTGTATGGAGAGTAACCTGTACAAGAAAAACTAAAAACAACTCCACTGTTTTCTATTTTCTTTTATTTTTTAAAATGACAAAACACACAATCTGAATGTGAAACGTGTGTGGAAATACCAAGACGGCATATTAATTTTTTTTGGGGGGGGGGGGGGGGGGGGGGCACAGGAGGAAGAGGATAGAAATGTTTATTGATAAATAAAGGAAGTGACGGGATTTTTCACTGAATGCTGAAAGGAGAGGGGGGGGGGGGGGGTATAATTGCCAATTCTTAAGAGAACCGCGACAAATCAGTGAGTGTTAATGAACTTAAAATCTCCGAGGGTGGGGGGGGGGGGGGGTATTTTAAAGTTAGGTCGATATGTCTAGGTAAGGATTCAAGATGGCCGTGCTTACAATCTCCATTATCACCCCCCCTCCCACCCACCCACCCCCCCAACCCCCCTTTCCCGTTGAGCTTAGGTACGGGTGAGGTAGATCTACCCTTATAAAAAAAGTACCATGGTAAACTGACTGTGTTGAAGATGCGGCAAATTGCCCGCAATGTTCCTTATACCGATATTTTCTATTTTTGTTTTGAGAAAACACCGTGTATTTTTGTTAGGGTGATTTAAAATACAAAATAAGTGCTGCATGTCAAACCTGTTGTGTTTTGTAAATATTTGTAAGTTTTGGTTTGTAAATATCTATGTTTTGATTAAAGAAAAGAAAGAAAGAAATGATTACTTGGCACTGCTGGCCTGTAAAATATATTGGATCCATAAAAGGAAAGGGCAATAAATGTATTAAAATTATTATTAGTGTTCTGTGTTGTCTTTTCAATCAAGGTGACATGATGTATATATGTGCCCAATAGTCTCATTAATTTTCGCCATTTCAAAAGAGGGAATTAAATTTCAAGCACGATGTCAATTGGTAGCACGTTAGGAGCTTGTAATGCCTTTAGTTTTACTTTCTCAGAATATGATCGGTGGCCGAAATGGCTTCCAGTGGTCATTTCGACCTCAGTGTTTTACCTGGCACGTTTTCGTGTTGAGTTTTCAAAAATATCGGGGACACAATGTCCAGGGTAAATTGAAACGTCTCAGGACTCCCGGTGGGCCGAACCCCCAACCCCCCCCCCCCCCCCCCCTCTCATCCATCTATTCCTTTCATAAGACCAACCTGCTTCAAATTTTTTCAAACACAAGCCAAGTTCTTTGGAGGGGGGGGTGGGTGTGGGGTCTTCGACTGGTCCGAGTTCTCCAGTGAACAAATTTCTCAAACGTGGAGTGCAATGGGATGAGGTCTTTGTTAACACAACATTATATTGTTTTCCATCGGCACATTTAAAGAGAATGAAGAAATTTTCTGTTTAAATAGACATTCGATTGAAAAGTGGATTTACCATATATATTATTATTTATTATTACAGCCAAATATTCTTTGTAGTCTTGTGTGAAAATCGAACAGATTTTAAGGTGGATTTTTTACCCGTCTCGCTGCAGCCGCAGGCTGCAATGGAAAAATCAGTGAATCTGTTACGGTGGGGAAATATTATTGATATTGGTAACAGAAAGAAATCTGAGAATCAGCAACAATAACTATGAATTTAACTATTCGAAAATTTAATTAAAAAAATTAATATAAAAAATGATACAATGATCTTTTACACTAATTGGTTTACAGAAAATAAAAAACAGTGGTACTTATCAATTATTGAATTGGTCCAAAGTACAGTTTGACAGAATCCAGTAATCCAGTGGTGAAGAATCTTGTGAAGAAAGTTACCAGCTGGTAGTATTAAATCCAAGAATGTGTCTTCAGAAACAGTATCCCGTAGATTTGTAATAAAATTTTCACTTAAGAAATTTCAGCAGTCTCCAGTAAAATATAACAAAATGCTCCGCAAAATTCAAATGGAGTAAAAATCCAAGAAGTATTGGCGCCACAGGTAATTTCCAAATAATCCAGTAGAATCCTGGCTTTTCACAAAATAATATTCTGTTTCACAGAAAGTATAAATTCTCTTTTCCAAGAAAAATAGATTCTCTTCAAAATTCTTTTTTGGAATCAATCTTCCAAATTAAAAAAGAAGCACTGCTTCTATAATAAATGCACTGTTCTGAAACAGTAATACTCTCCAATGGAAACAACTGAAGTGAGTCTTTCTGAAATGGCTTTTTAAAAAAATGAGTTTTTGAATTTTGTTGACAAACCTTTATATAGTAACCAGATAGAATATTCCAGAAGATGAAAACTCTACATTAACCAGATAGAATATTCCAGAAGATGAAAACTCTACAAAGTTCTAACAGTTTCTAGGTGATTCTGTCAATTCAAGTAAACAAGGTCATTGACCTACTTAAACAATCAACAGCCATATGTACAATATATTAGTGTAACAAAGATGTAAACAAAGGTCACTCAGTGCAAATCAGTCAGACCAGTCAGAAAATGCTGAAATAAAAAATATCTATCTCATATAATTATCAACTAAGGATATGTCAGTCTCAATATAATATGGGGGCTATAACAGAATCACTGCGTGATCGAAATTGGCCATGACATTGGCAGATTTCCTGAAAACCTCTGATGTCAGAATTCAGTTGTGTTTTGAAACCATTATGCCTTTATGGCCAGTGCATTGAACGGAAATGAAATGGACTTGAGGCCATGTTGGTACGATCGTTTTCATGCAGATAACGTGTGCGGTAATTTTTATTTTTTTCTAAAATTGAATGCACATCTTTTCGTCACAATGTGACGTCATCAGTTTGAATCAACACACGTTTAAATAGGCTTAGCCTGTTTGCCAAACCCCATTTGAACACACGTTTTTGCAGTAGCGCAATTGGTAGCCAGTTAATTATATTACCAAGAAGGAAATAATCCTTTTCACACTGAATCACCGTTGCACACAGTGATTTACCAAGAAGGAGATAATCTTTTCCACACTTAAACACTTGCACACGGTGATTAATTTGGTCAAATTACACCGTGTGACACGGTGTTGGCCGGTGATTTTCAGAAAATCGTCCACTTTGTCAGGTGTTTGAGACAGGATACACTTGGCGTGTACTGTATTTTCGATACTGATTTGTCCAAACTTAGGTGGTGTGCCCATGAAATAATTTTTTGACGTAGTGCATTCTTAAAAAGGTACCACAGCAAAATATTATTTTATGGCCTTTCCGTCCAATTTAGTTTGGATGCAAATTAGCAGTCACCAGTGATGGATGTTGCAAAGAGGACTCAGAAGATGGTGGAGTGGTGTCCACCCCTAGAGTTACAATTCCCACTACCACTACATAATTTCTGAGAGGGAAATTCTGTAAGCACCACTCCCTGCACCCTCACCCAGACAAAATTATTCATCAACTGGTTTTAATGATGCATAATTCCATTTATACACCCCCTTGACTGTAAAATTGGAACAAGTTTCTTGATAGACACAAATGCCATCTACAAATCAATATTGGGGCAGGGAGGGATTTTTACTACTGTCCAATCATTTGTCGAAAAACTTCATATTTTTGACATGTTTGGAAAAATTCCATGAGTGCTTTGTCTGAAATTTCCAACTCTTTCAAATTTAGAGCTTTGAATTTCCAACTGTTGTGAATTTGATGATTGATGGGAGGAATACACCCCCCCCCTCCACACACACACCCGCACACACTGTGGTAATGTCCCTGTTTGTGGCTCTGACCACACTCTAATCCTGGTGTGTGCTGATGCCTTTCAATTCAAGCCTGAAAATTAGACTGTCATCTGCAGAATGAGGACACTAGGGGGTGAATTTGGTGATGAATAACTAAATTTACCCCTCTGTGAACCTCATTTTAAATCAAGATCTCAAGGCTAAACAGCAAGAGGTACCCAGAGAATAAATTGACACACTGTATGGGACAGCTTCAGCAATTTCACTTTCTGGGAACCTCATTTTGAAAATTATTATTTCATGCCAAAGACGAAATGAAACGAATAACGCTAAACCAAAAAAATAATTAATCCTGGCCTAAACTTAACGTCATAAATATGTTGTGGCCATCATGTGTATCAATAAACAAATAAGTAAATTTATTTTCCAAGGCCTTTGCAAAGATGACAGATTGGGAGGAGGGCGGCGATTGAATCTGATTTGTCCTGCCTTGTTCGTTTTATTGGGATCTATTGGCATTTTCAACAGCCAGATTTGTCGAAACTAATGAAATATTACAACTATATCATCAAGGCATGCCATTATCAAAGGCATAACATGATAAACAGGGACCGATCAGGACTATTTAAAATACGCTCTAGCCTCGGAGCCTATTTTTTCAATTCATGCGCCAGATTTCAATTTACGGAGTCACACTGCTGTTTGTAACACACACTGCAAGTATGTAATAGCTCTCATCATTTTCATTTAGTACACTATAACAAACATTAATCTTCACTGTGGTTTCTGATCAAGTCTTGCCTGCCTATTTAGGCAGCCAAGACTTGATCAGAAACCACAGTGAAGATTAATGCTTGGTAATTAAGACTTGAAGTATTAACGTGAGCATTCTACAACAATGATAAATGATAATCATATATATAAAACATGTAAGAGTGTCTCTCTCGATTATCCATCGAAAGAATATCAAAATATGATCTGAGAAGTTACGCGCCAACTGAGAAGCCTATTTCTGAGATTTAAGAGCCAGGTCCTGATGTTTTAGAACCAAATACGCACTGGTGCATGCCCAGGTCGGTCCCTGATAAAGTTTGAAGATAAGTTGGGATTATTGTTTAAAAACATCAGATGATCAGAACAGGCTACCATAATTGGCCAATTATGGACAATCGGATGACAATACCAAGGGCTCCTGCAACATCGGTTCACCAATTGTTGCCAAGCCTTTTGTGATGATTTATAAACCACATTTTATTATCTTCTGCAATTGTTCAATTGTTAATGTAAAATGTCAATAGGGCTCAAAATAATTTTTTTTCAATGTGTAGCAAAATGCTGCACAATTTCGAAAATTGCGTAGCATTTTTTTGAAAATGCATACAGTTAAAACTAGAAGTCCTGTCACGAATAGTGCGCTTATCTAGGCTTAATTGCGCATTGGAATTGCGCGCAATTGCCATATCGAATGGCATCCAAAGCACGGCAGATTCTCCTGGTTACTCATAGCAAACACATGCAATGTTTCTGCCAATGGACCTCCGGGTTACCCGGAGGTCCATTGGCTGAAACATTGCCTGTGCACAGGCCATATGTACAGAATTATGATAGCTTTAATTGGGTCATAACGCGCACATTAACGTGCATATCAACATGCTATTTGTGCGCATTTCATGACAGGACTTCTAGTTTTAACTGTAGCATCTTTCCAGGAGGGGGTTTCTCCTTAATGAACTGCTGTGCTTTTAATTAAGTACAGGTAAGTATATTGTCTTAATTAAGATCTAGAGATGAGCCGATTAGTAAAATGCCCCATCAGATGAATTATTTTAGACAATCGGCCGATACCGAATGCCGATGTCGATGGTTTTTTTAATCTTCAATCTTACTGCAGAAGCTGGCTGATTTACAGTAATCAGAATTTAATTTACGTGCCATTAATCCCCATCATCCCAAAGATAACACACTTTTAATACTGACTTAAATAAATCAAATAACAGACATCAAAGGGTTAATTTTATGTCAGTGAAGCACCATCAGTGCAGTATATTTTTGATTTAAAATAAACAGCTAACAATTGAGTCAAGAACTCATCACGTGCATCATCACCATTACGTGTACACTCCATATAAAACCGCACTTCGCGTACCCCACTTTTTGTGTAGAAAAGTGGGGTACCCAAGTGCGGTTAGGAGAGAAGCATTACATAATCAATTAGTGCTCGACGAGAAATTTCTTCCAGAGTCTGAACCTGATTAGTAATATTAGTCTTCAGTCAGTGAATTTCTAAAACCTGCATTTCATAAAATAATGATATAAAAATATTATATCTGTCTTTTCCAGATCATTGTACCCCGGAATAATGTCCGCTTTTAAACAATTCGCCCAATATTTTTCGAGATATTTAACTTGTTTCCGTATTAAAATAAAATGTTTTGCCGATATGTCATTTGGATTCCCCCCTGTATAATTAAAGGTAAGTTTATCGCCATCGAACATGATCTTGTCCACCTTCATTCTCGAAACATTTCATCGAGACATTTTTAAATAAAATTACCGAATAGAGGAAGTATTTTAAAATAAAACAAATTCTGTGCGTTGCTATGTTTTTTTAGAACAATAATGTGACAGTCTCGGCGATACATCCTGTCTTTACGAAGTGCGGCCCCTATTTTTCAGACTCGGAATCATTACGAACTCGGCATATGATTTAATATCATTGCAGATAAGCTGCTTCACGTTTACCTCAGTAATTATTTTTGACGAACTAAATTGAGAATGAAACAGAATTAATAAATAAATCCATCTGCTCCTTCCGGTCATTTTCGTAACAACTCGGGTGGATTTTTTCAAATTACGTTCAGTCTTCGGAATCATGAAATTTTAGAAGAAGAGACATACGAATCATGGCCTACGGTAAACAAATTTATAGTGTAGTTTAGGAAGTGGAAGGCACCCACAATGGGATTTTCTTGTCAACTTCCAATATCTGAAAAAGGCATGAAAAATTGGTGGCGTCACTGGGGGCCGGGGGAGGGGTAGGTATTTGCCCCTTAAACACAGATTTTGCCCACATTTGCTTCCCACGTCCATAACACACACACACACACACACACACAAACTCTCTCTCTCTCTCTCTGTCTCTATCCCCCCCACCCCACCCCACCCCACCCCCGTAACCATGGCGTATTCACGCCTCCCGTGAGTCAACGATCGACAGTATAATCTCTCCACTTTTAAATCTGATCCGCCGCGCCTGGAAAAATTCTCCCTTAAAATTTTATATATTTTCCTTTTTTACAGCTTGTGGCCCTCATTAACGGGGGAGGGGAGCATTCCAATGAGGGGCCATAAACTATGTGACTGAAACAAAATATGGAAATTCACTAAATTCACAACGCCAATGGCCGAATTTGGCCAGCACTCAGGCTATACAAAAATCTGCATTCAAATTTTATTATGTTTAAGTTTTTGTTTCAAAAACATAGCTTATGACCCTTCATTGGAACGAGCTAGTGGATTTTGAGTCTTTCCATTGAGGGGTCCCAAGCTCTGTTTTGAGACAAAAAAAATCAAATTTTTAGTTGTTATTAAAGAATTTATCTTGCAAGTGCCACCTGGTCCTGTAGGCGGGTGGAGACTATTGGATCACCGGATTTATCTTCCTAGCATTTGGTACGTTTTTTCTTGGAAATAGTATGTTTATTTTCGTGGCTGGAAACTGGGTAGACTGATAACATTTTGGCCAGACGCTGTCGTCTGTATGTTGGTGTTTTGGTAATAATAATTCTCCCCAGTTAGCATGGGTTTCTTTTCAATAGATGCTTCAAATGCTTCGGCCCTTTGACAGATTAATAAGTAAATTAGCCTTAGAAAAGGTGTTGAACATATGACATACCAGTATACAATTATGCTCAATTAGCTACTTCTGTTCAGTGGCGTGTTAAATTAAATCCTTTGTTTGTTGTTAATCCCCAAGAAAATGTTAAAAGAAACGAAACACTTGCTATGTTTCATCATATCACACCCCCCCAAATATAAAAATATTCACAGGAAACATTTTTAAAATCTCCTGAAAGTTAGTGCTTGCGCGGTCTGGAGTCCAATGATATTAGCTTCAAATACGAGACTTCATTAGTTGAAACTTTGGATATTTAGTGCTTAACACGATGTCTTGATCAAGTAGTCCAATAATATTAGCTATGAACACGCGTCTCATCAAGCTTTATTTATTTTTTATTATTTGTTGCTAATATTATTGGTGGACTGTTTCATTATCCACGTCATAGTATGATGCCGCAACACTACCACCGAGTTAGGGTGAGAACGGTTTGAGTTTCGCCGAATTGAATAGAGCATGCGTTTTGGCCCTAATCTTTTCAAAATCAGCCCCCCTCCCCCTCCAAAAAAAAAGAATGGGAGCCAAAACTCGTTTTATCACCAATATCAGTCACCGCTGATATGACCGATTCCCCGGGTTGAATAAGATGTCACAACGTTGTTCTCATGACCATAAACTCAAGTAATGTATTCCTGGGTGGCGTCATTTCGTTCCCGTGGGGACACACTTCATCGATCGGAATGGTCCCGAGTTGAATTATGATACCGTGTTTTGAAGTAGCTCCAGGAAAAAGATGAGAGAAGCATGGATCGGGTTTACCCAAATTGGATCTGATCCGTGTTTTGAAGATAATCTCCCCCCGGGTTTGGGGTTCCATAGCGGCTGTCAGATAGAATAAAAAATGTGTTTTAATTTTTACATTTGGGGGGATTATCATGTTATATCCCGGACGAAAAGCAGATAAATTGCCAGTATGTTCAAAAAGAAAAATGTGTAGTTATCTGTACCCGTCCATTTCGGTTGAGAATCAGAATGTTTTTTTCAACAACAATGACCTCGATTAAGCGAGTTCAGACTATTTTATATCATGTAAATCCAATAGATGGAAGAGCCACACTGCTTCACGGGATCGTCAAAATTCACATTTTTTTAAAAGATTTATTAGAACACAAAACGTGAATTATTGGACCGATTTTCACATTTAAAGGATTCTTTTGATCCAGAAAATTATCTCCAAAAATATTTCAGTCACAGAAAAAGGATTTAGTGAAGAAAACTTATTATGTAAATTGCGAGGTGTTTTCCCAATCAACACTGATTAATGAGTAAATACCTGCTGTTATATAATCTTACATAACGCACTCAGTCGACATTGGAATAATTTTTTTTATATGGAGTGTACACGTAATGACGGTGAATTGTGTTCTGAACTTTTGATGCGGTTTACATTACACTGCATTATCTATTTTTACCACGTTCTCCACACATTTCAACATGAGAAAAATTAAGTGGCTTTGTGGTGATAAATCCCACCCCGAATGGCCCGATATTAAACTTATTGCACCCAAAGCTCTCTTAGTTAACAAGGATTACTAATATGGAGGAATTATATTCCAATATGGGAATAAAGAATGCCATTGTATATTTAATAAGACGACGAGTCTGGTTGAAAGAAATACTGCGACATTTTGCAGAATGCAGTACAGTTTGGGGGCTACTAGACAATTTGCCCCCTTGGACGATTCGCCACTAGTTTGCCTTCATGGACTATTCGCCCCAGAATTTTTTTTTATAATTATGTGTAAATAAAATATATATAAACATGTTTAAATATATGTTTTGAATTTTTTTTGAAAAGAATAAATAAAATTAAAAATGAATTGTCAAAATGTCAAATGGAAAGGTACTTGCTTACTTCGACTAAGTCAATTACAGAGCAAATTGTTGTCGATACAAATAATATTGGACATGTGTGCAGTGAATAATAATTCTCACTGGTTGAATGAACGGTGGTGTAAAGAAACCTCAGAATTATGAGGAAATGTTTACACAACACTTTGCATTTTGGATTGAAATTACCAGATAGGAGACAGGTGGCCTTGTTTTTATAACAGTCTGTGATGTATCTTTTAAGCCAGTCTAATTGTTTACGCAACAATCAAGGTTAGTTGATTGATATCTCATTCCTTTGAAATCTTGTTTTATGGCTTACAAAACTATTCCAAAACAACATTTTTGTGTTAGCTTGGTCAAAAGTTTAGTTCGAAAACATTAAATAATTCGGCAAGCTTCTTTTATTTGTTTGAACCTTTTTTTTTTACCGAACACAACACCCCATCTCCTCATTTGTATAAATAAGCACAGAATTTGTAACTGAGTCAGTTATCAAAATGCCTTCGAAACATTCCTGTATCGTTTGTTCCAGTTTGGTTCGGGGAAATAATTTAGCTGTTGAATGCGACAGTTGTAGTAAATGGTGCCACATACGATGAATGTAGGAAAGAATGGCACAGGAAAAAATGGCACAGGAAAAAGTGTTGATCATTTGAAGTTGGGGACATAAAATACAGCTGAGCTTGCTGTTTGTTTACACTGTAATAACAGTAAAGGAGATGCACAATACTTGAAGCTTCCATTGAAGCCAACTAAACACTAAGCTAAAGGTACCATATGGCAGTGTTTATAAAACAATATTTGTTATTATTGTGCTGATGCTAATATTGCAAATAAATAATGATACAAATTTTGAGTGTCATTTTTTCCTGTAATGTCAAAAAAAGTGTGCCATTATTAAAAATAAATAATGATAAAAATTTTGTGTGCTATTTTTTCCAGTAAAGTCAAAAAAGTGTGCCATTTTTTCCAGTGCCTTTTTTTTCCAAGGTAACTGGGAAAGTGTGCCATTTTTTCCTCCCCCTTCAAATAAACAGCATTTTTGGTGTGCCATTTTTTCCTAGGGTGTCAAATAAGTATGCCATGTTTTCCTGTCCCATTTTTTCCTGTGCCATTTTTTCAGGGCACCCATATGATGTTGGACAGGTATATTTAGGGAAGAATATGATGCCTATAACTCTGACGACCTGCAATCCATACAGAAAACATTGATACGCTGAATGATCAGCCAACAGCAGCAGCAGCCGAAGTGGTTGCAGCCAGCTCTAATAAGAGACAAAGACGTATAAGGCCTGTTTCTCCATCACAACCTCTCAGGTTTCCATCGCCACATCCAAGACCTGATTCACCTCTTGCTCCTGTGAGACCTACTTCACCTGCAAGATCTCCTAGATCTCCTTCACCGCCCGTATGGCCTTTTTCACCATCTATTCCTGATATAAGTTTGCTAGCAGAAACAGCTTGCCGAAGTTTTGTCGTACCTGAGACTGTGGTCGAAAATGACATTTTTGAGAATGTACTTTCTGTTGTAGAAGCGGGTGAGACTCCCTGTTTAACTTTCACCGTAGTCCCAGGTGCCTCAAAAAGATCTAAGCCATGTTTGGTGTCCTCAGACAATTATTCATACAATTTCAAGAAAAAGCGGAAATCTGGGCACACTGTTTGGCAATGTTGTGTCCGAAACAAAAATGTGTATTGTACTGCTACCGTTAAAGAACTAAATCATGAGTTTGTTGAAGGGCCTACTCCACACTCTTGTTTCCCCAAAGCATCTGCCTTGCTAGGTGCTAAAGTACGTGCTAATATAAACATTATATCCAAGTCTGACACGGTGACATTACAGCAAAATAATATCAAGCTGGGGCATGAGTGATGATCAGTCTTTTCAGTGCTTAACTTTTAGTCTAAATCACGATCATTTTTCAGTTTGATATTATTTTATAGTAATTTACTGTGAAGCACTGAGCTGTGCTTTCCAATAAATTACTGCAAAATAATATCAATCGGGGGCTTGAGTGATGATCAGTGTTTTCAGTGCTTAACTTTTCGACTAAATTGACAAGTAAGTTGAATCGGTCAAAAAAATGGGGGCGAATCGTCCACGGGGGCGAATCGTCCCATTCCCCAGTTTGGACAGTAAAGAGCATCTGTATTCACATGATGGGTAAAAAACAACAGTATGATGCTGACAAACGAAACTGAACACATGTGGTCTGGTGTGTCACTGTGTCAGGTTAAAAAGTAATGAAGCAATTGCGAATATTTCATATATTTCATTTGTTTAAATGCCAATTGTGGCTAATTTTGACCGTGAATTTGATAATTTGCTTGGGTTTTGGCCATCACAGTCATGCTGACTGCTGTTATGTTGGATTACTAATACGGAGGAATTATCTGTCCAATACGGGAATAAAGAATGCCATTATATATTTAATGAGACAATGAGTGTGGTTGTCAAAGAAATATTGCCACATTTTGCAGAATGCAGTACAGTTTGGACATTAAAGAGCATCCGTATTCACATGATGGGTAAAAAACATCTTGGTACACAGTTACACAATCAAAATCTTTAATACAATATTCTGCCTTTTCTTTCACGAACCATCACTTACCTGATATCAGTAACAGACGAGTGACGTACCGATCGCTTGCCACTGGTTGTCCTACGAAGGGGAAGAAAGTTCATTACAGATCATCCATAACACTTTCACTTTCAGACAATCGGTGAGGGCGATGTTGAACCATCGAGTGTCGACGATGAACTGATGAGCTCTTATCGGCCGAGTGCCGATGTTACACCGATTAATCGTCTCATCTGCAGTAAGATCTTGACTCATCTCTTTCTTGTGGATGGAAAGTGTAACTGCCAACGCCAGTTGACAATGTGCAATTTCTGTCAATAATACTCCAAGCCACGCCCACAATAGTAATCATCTCATCTCATTATAGCATGTGTCTGACCAGATTAAATATGAATTATTCTTCTATTCTTTCCCTGGTAACTGTTCAGTTCAGCTTATAGAAAAAAGTTTCAGGGAATTAGTGTTGTCCTTTTTTTTTCTGACCTCGGTTTCGGTTCGGTTCTGTTCTGTTTTGTCCAAAAAACTCGGTTTATAGGCTGGTTTTCATTTTTTTTACAATAAAAAGATTGTAGACTTGAAAAATATCACACAGCGGCAATAAAAATACATATTCTGTCATATTTCAAGTGATAATTCATCTGGCAATGGCTAGCATCAATTTAATTCCCCCCCCCCAACACTAATACAAATCTCCTCCACGCCCAATACCACCACCCCACCCCACAAAAATACTTTGAAAGACTCAAGTCAGGAGTGGTGCCAGGAAATTGGCGTGAAACTTTTAAATTCCACGCCCGGCCACGGCCAAAAGGTGCCATGCTTGTTTGAATTTTAGAACAACCATAATTTACACTGACAAGTTTTTACCTTTAATGTTTTGAACTGTACCTTTTTTCATTTGCCTTTCGACGAAGTTGGCGTTCCACTTTCAGTTTCCATCTGTTGCTTGCGAAACTAAATCAGTTCTGCATTATATGAGGCAAAATGTTCAGTTTAATTGTGGCAGGGGATTTTAGGCCTTGCAAGTTCGCATGGTCTGCACTCTGCAGGTAAATACTAAATAGGCGCGGGGACATTCCATCGTCGTATGTGCTCGCATGCATAAATTGGACGAATGCATCAAGGGAGGTAATAATGTTGAACGTTAAATTCTAAGCACATGTCAGGGAAACCCACGCGACAAGTATGTTTTGTTTTTCACAGTAATCCGCCATTTAAAAAAACAAAGACTATTTTTTCCTTCATTTTATTCACGATTTTGTTGTTAGGTAATATACACCCAAACATGTGCAGATATGAAGCCGCTTGCTAAGTCCCCAAGTTGCCCATTTTGACGTTTGTAGGCGTGTCAAGATTGTCATTCTGAGAATTTCTGACAGAATAAACCAACCCACTTTTGTAACAATGCTGAGTAACTGGACAAGAGTTGTCATACATCATACGAAAATTTCTTGGGATGTGTGATCATTCTTCTAATGCAACAGTGACTCCTGTTAGTTGTTTGTTTCTCTGGAGTCTGAATACATGAAAACTGACGACAGAGTTATCAGTTGACGTTATAGATTTAGTTTTAAGTCGACAATGCAAACTGAACAGTGTAAACCTAAGTTTCCGACATTTTGTAGAGAAAACCGAAACTGTACTGATTTAACAATTACACGATTTTGGTTTCGGTTTTAGTGCCAAACCAAAACGGACTCACAAAACCGGTTAACTGCAAAACACGACAGGGAATCATCTTCATTTGTTTATTCTTTCACGTTTTCACTGCTAAAAGAAACTCCACTTCGTATTGCTGTGACATGACCTCATTGTATTGTAAATTCATTACCTCCCTTGATGTGCATTGCACTGTTTTGACAAATTTCCATAGCCTGTTAAGACCAGTAAGGGTCTGTACAGAAAATGAAAACAACACAGCGTGGTTTTCTTTTTTCTTTTCTTTTTAAAACATGTTAATTTAATCAAAATCAAAGTCATCCAATAAAAGATTTGTGACTCAATAATGCATGTGATAGGAAAAAGTGTGGGTTTTGCCCTTTAACATGTGATGGCATTTCCAAATTCCAACGTAAATTCCAGAGTTTGCGTATCACGAATCTCGATGAGAGATAATAATTTGCATCGCTAAAAGCGAGTTTTGCATCGCGAAATGTGATGCGATACCGGCTATTTTGAGCCCTGGATGTCAAGGACACCATTCAATAAAGTTGAAAAACACCACAATGTTTATTCATAATCCCTCTAGACACCCCTTTATGAGATATACAAGTTGAACAACATGTAAAGCTTAATAGAGCATACTTGCTGCAATCTCCAGTTCATACCGGAAAAGTGAAGGTTGCATTTCATTGACTCAGGTCGCAGTAAAAATTACAATTTGTAAGCAGTTGGGTGGTAAACATAGCTCTAAGAGCCCTGTTTTCTGCCCAAGTGTGCACGATTGGTAATTTTACTGGACCTTTTCAATACTGTGAAATATGTTCAGTTTAATGGTGTTCTTTCAAGTAAGTGAACGGACTGTAAACACTGTAAAATATGTTCAATTTAATGTAGTTCTTTGCGAGCCTTGACTTGTCCAGTAGTGCACAGTATTACTATCGGAAACTGCATTGGAATCGTCCGATTGTGAGCTCAAATAATCAGTAATCGGTCAACGGCCATTTTTTGAAATTGGTAGAACACTAACTTCAGACTTCTTGGGAGTTTATTTGCGGATAAATAAAATGTAAATCCAGTTGTCATAACTTATTTAACTCGTTACCCAATGCATAGGATATCAAAATTTATTATTTTAATTATTGTTTTTCCAAAAATATTTGACAAACCCATATGTGACCCCTCAATGGAATGAGCCTGGTGAGCTCATTCCAATGAGGGGTCATATGATATGATATGGTTTTGTTTGACCCTTTACCTAACATGAAAAGCAAAAACAAAAACAAAAACAAATCTTTACTAACTTATTTTTTTCATTTTTTGGCTCAAAAACATTAGTTATGACCCTTTGTTGGAACGAGCTGGATGAGCTCATTCCAGCGAGGGTTCATAACCTATGTTTTTGAGACAAAAAATGAAAAAAATAATGAAAATTAATTGGCAATTTTTAGCTCACCGAAGGGAGCTTAACTTGTCACTTGCCGTCTGCCATCGTCCGTCGTCGTGAACATTTTTCAAACGACTTCTCCTCTGAAACCACTGGTTCGATTTTCACGAAACTTCATGTGGATGTTCATTACTATATGGCAATTCATGTTTGTTCAAATGAAATGGCCACGTCCCTTGGGGGCTCTGTTAGGGGCATAACTCAGATAGCACCGTATGAATTACAGAAAAATTATTAAAAAATCTTCTTCTCCAGAACCAGTGGGCAGAATCTTTTGATACTTGGTATGCAGCATCTTGGTATGGGTTTGATTGAAGTGTGTTCAAATCGGCCCCCTGGATTCATATTTGGGCTCACTATAGAAGCCCAAATTCGAACTTAGTGAATTTCAGGCAAATTTCTTAAAAAATCTTCTCCAGATCCAGCAGGCAGAATCTTTTGATATTTGGTATGCAACATTGTGGGGTGGATCTGATTCAAGTTTATTCAAATCGGTCCCCTGGATTCACATTTGGGCTCAGTATAGAAGCCCGAATTCGAACTTAGTGCATTTCAGTCAATTTCCTTTAAAAATCTTCTTCTCCAGATCCAGCAGGCAGAATCTTTTGATATTTGGTATGCAACATTGTGGGGCGGATCTGATTCAGGTTTGTTCAAATCGGCCCCCTGGATTCATATTTGGGCTCAGTATAGAAGCCCGAATTCGAACTTAGTGCATTTCAGGCAAATTTCTTAAAAAATCTTCTTCTCCAGATCAAGCAGGCAGAATCTTTTGATATTTGGTATGCAACATTGTGGGGTAGATCTGATTCAAGTTTGTTCAAATCGGCCCGCTGGATTCATATTTGGGCTCACTATAAAAGCTTGAATTCGAACTTAGTGCATTTCAGGCAAATTTCTTAAAAAATCTTCTCCAGATCCAGCAGGCAGAATCTTTTGATATTTGGTATGCAACATTGTGGGGTGGATCTGATTCAAGTTTGTTCAAATCGGCTCCCTAGGTTCATATTTGGGCTCAGTATACAGGGTTTTTCCTGGGTGACTACAGGGGCCGAATATAGGCCCCATTCCCAATGGCAAATAGGCTATATTTTTCCCAATTCCCATCCTAACAATTCCCAAAATTCACCTCTCACAACTCATAATTATTAGAGTAAAGGACTGTGTGAACATGTGAATAGTTAACAATCGAGTCAAAAGACTCATTTTTAGTGTGTATATATGCTAAATAGGCCAAGATATTCTGTTTTTAAATTCATTATCCCTTTAGAAATGTCTGTTTTTGTTTCTTTTCAAAGATAGCACAAATTCCCAAAATGAGACAAAACAACGCTAATTTTCCCAATCCCATGGGCCCAGGCCCCTTTCCCAAAAGGGTAGGAAAAAACCCTGGTATAGGAGCCCAATTTGAACTTAGTGCATTTCAGGCAAATTTCTTTAAAAATCTTCTTCTCAAGATCCAGCAGGCAGAATCTTTTGATATTGGGTATGCGGCATGCTTAGTGGGGGTGAGATTCAAGTTTGTTCAAGCCATGTCCCTAGGTCCATATTTGGGCTCACTGTGGGAGCCCGAATGATAACTTAGTTAAAAATGAGGAATTTTCTTTAAAAATCTTCTTCAGATCCAGCAGTCGGAATGTTTTGATATTTGGTATGCAGCATCCTTAGGGGATTGAGATTCAAGTTTATTCAAGCCATGTCCCTAGGTCCATATTTGGGCTCACTGTGGGAGCTTGAATTGTAACTCAGTTCGAAATGAGGAATTTTCTTAAAAAATCTTCTTCAGATCCAGCAGTCGGAATGTTTTGATATGTGGTGTGTAGCATCCTTAGGGGAGTGAGATTCAAGTTTTTTAAAGCCAAGTCCCAGGGTCCATATTTAGGCTCCCTGTGGGAGCCTGAATTATAACTTAGTCAATATGAGGAATTTTTAGCTCACCAAAGGGAGCTCAACTTATCGCTAGCCATCCATCGTCGTGAACATTTTTCAAACGACTTCACTGAAACCACTGGTCCAATTTTCACGAAACTTCATATGGATGTTCACTACTATATGGCAATTCATGTTTGTTCAAATGAAATGGCCACGTCCCTTGGGGGCTCTGTATGGGGCATAACTCTGATAGCACCGTATGAATTATAAAAAAAATAATTAAAAAATCTTCTCCAGAACCAGTGTGCAGAATCTTTTGATACTTGGTATGCAGCAGCTTGGTATGGGTCTGATTCAAGTTTGGTCAAATCGAGTCCCTCAACCAATATTGGGGCTCACTATGGAGGCGTGAATTTTTACTTAGTGCAATTTAAGAAAAATTCTTTAAAAATCTTCTTTTCCTGAACTAATGGGCAGAATCTTTTGATATTTGGTATGCAGCATCTTGGTATGGGTCTGATTCGAGTTTGTTCAGATCAAGTCCCTTCATCAATATTGGGGCTCCCTTTTGGGGCATGAATTTTCCCTTGGGGCAATTTAAGGAAAAATCTTCTCCAGAACCAGTGGGCAGAATCTTTTGATGTTTGGTATACAGCATCTTGGTATGGGTCTGATTCAAGTTTGTTCAAATGGAGTCCCTTGATTAATTTTGGGGCTCACTATGGGGACCTGAATTTTTACTTAGTGCAATTTAAGAAAATTTTTTTTAAAATCTTCTCCAGAACCAATGAGCAGGATCTTTTGATATTTGGTATACAGCATCTTGGTATGGGTCTGATTCAAGTTTGTTCAAATTGAGTCCCTCGATCAATATTGGGGCTCACTAAAGGGATGTGAATTTTTACTTAGTGCAATTTAAGAAAATTTCTTTAAAAATCTTCTTTTCCGGAAACGATGGGCAGAATCTTTTGATATTTGGTATACAGCATCTTGGTATGGGTCTGATTCAAGAAATTGAATCCTCCGTTCAATATTGGGGATCACTATAGGGGTGTGAATTTTTACTTAGTGCAATTTAAGAATAATCTTTAACAATCTATTTCACCAGAACCAGCGGGCAGAATCTTTAGATATTTGGTTTGCAGCATCTTGGTATGGGTTGGATTCAAGTTTGTTCAAATTGAGTCTTTTGATCAATATTGGGGCTCACTATGGGGGCGTAAATGTTTACTTTGTGCAATTCAAGGAAAAGTCTTTACAAATCTTCTTCAGAACCATCATGCAGAATCTTTTGATATTTGATCAGCAGCATTGTCCCATTCAGTCCTGTTGATGTTTTAGCTACACTGAGAGTACAGATTTACTTTGTAGAACCTAAAGAATAGCTTTTGATCAAATTTGTGTCTTAACAGTATGGAACATTTGGTGAGCGCCTAAGGCCCCCTGGGGCCTCTTGTTTAGAATAGCGCTGCCAGTTTTGGCCGTTACATAATGTAAAGGGTTAAACTTTTTTCAGCTGCTAAATTTCAAAATTACGTCGTTGGTTGCAGTTGATTCATCAGATAAAGGGTTTAAAAACGAGTACCAACATGCCAGTACTTCAAATTGATCAGCAGGACCTCCCAACATCTCAAGTTTGGTACTACCCCACTGCCCCCCCCCCCCCCCCCCCCCCCACACACACACACCCATCTCCCTACCTCCACCCAACAGCTCAAATCTTGTACTACAGATCTTCATTTGTATGGCTGATGATGTTCCTGGGTTTGCATGCTGAAAATGGTCGGGCCTGAAATAAGTCCACACGATTTGAGGGTAGGGGGCCTACTCCAGGCTGATTTTTAAACATGCCTTAATAGTTTACAATGTAGTTTTGTTTTTGTCTGGGCTGGAAAAACAGCCCTGACAGAAGCACTCTTAGTGCCTGGGCTGTTCAGCCCCGATAAAATGCAAACCCTTTGTTTGTAACATAATTTAATCCTTTGAAACTGAGAGACCACCTTTTCTGTCCAAAAACATAACACGTCATAATTTCATTAAGTTAGGTGGCTGCTAAGTGAACTTGTGGAGTAGAATAATTAATAATTTCAACATGCTGCCCGAAGGCTGCACATTAAAAATATTAATTGCTGTTTCTCCAAATAATACTTCACCCCCATTGCCCATGTGGGGGCACGGTGACGCTGTGT
Organism: Pictodentalium vernedei; assembly: GCA_031216915.1. Taxonomy (NCBI): domain Eukaryota; kingdom Metazoa; phylum Mollusca; class Scaphopoda; order Dentaliida; family Dentaliidae; genus Pictodentalium; species Pictodentalium vernedei. The sequence goes on along the minus strand of CM062288.1, from coordinate 61,771,653 downwards.
ACTAAAAGCCTACTGCACGTCGATAGTGCACCTGTCTTCAACCAATGCTAACCCTGCTTGTGTGGAGTAAGAATGTTGGGGAGCTGACAGTTGCTCGCCGTTGCTCGGTGGTTCTCTCCGGGTGCTCTGGCTTCCTCCACCCGTAAAACTGTCATGGTCATGATTAGCCATTGTGCAGACATATATGACCTTAAACACCAATAAATAATAATAATAATAATTCTCCAAATAATGGATATGGACTCTTCTACAGTTAAAACTAGAAGTCCCGTCATGAACTGTGCGCTTATCTAGGCTTAATTGCACGTAATTGCCATATCGAATGGCATCCAAAGCACGGCAGGTTCTCCTTGTTACTCATAGCAAACACAGGCTATGTTTCTGCTAATGGTTACCCTGAGGTCCATTGGCTGAAACATTGCTTTTACACAGGTCGTATGTACAGAATTTGATAGCCTTACTATGGTCATAGCATGTAGATTAACGCGCTGATCGACTTGCTATTTGTGCTCATTTCATGACAGAACTTCTAGTTTTAACTGTAATTACTGCCATTTAACTGACATGTAAGATACTACCAGGGTTCAAAGGGTAAAAAAAGTACCAAATCTAGCCTAGTAAGAATATACATGATTTCTAGCAAGAGCAAATTGATATCTGAAGACTCCAAAGATGTCATTACTGGTAGTGCTGCCGCGGTTAAGACTTTTTTCTGACCGGTTAACCAGCGTGTTTGACCGTGGTTAACTGCATTTAAGGTACCTATATTTGTAGTGTGTTCTTGCTTCAACTGTAACTATTATATCGGGCCGGCCAATGTTATTTACATTGACCATAAATAATAATAAAGAAGTATTCTATTTAGTCATTGTTGTTCAATCGCCCATGTGTTTACAGCAGTGCGTATACCGGAAATCAACAGGTTTGTGGGGCCAATATGGATGAAACCATAAAAAATACAAAATCATCAAAATAACGAAAAAATAAATAATAACACATTAAATGTTTGCCAGCAATATCTGGAGAGACGTATTTATTTATTCCATGAACTCCAATTCAGTGATGTGTAATGTCCGGTTATAAATTACGCACACGTGCACCAGGTAAAGTTAGTTTCAATAGCACGAACAATGCTTAAGTGGGACAACAATTTGAAAACAATTTGCGCTGTAACCTGCGCATTTGTTGTATTTTTATGGGTTTTTCCAGAACATTCTCGCATTCCGGAAAAACCAACTTAATCACAACAACTGCGCAGGTTACGGCGCAGATGGTGCGCTGATTCTGAAACTATGAGCTTTCAGTCACAAACGAGCGTTGGATTTTCTTGACGGGGATGAAGAAAGACATTGGGGTGATAAACAAACAACGAAAAACAAATAAATGCGAGTATTTTTTAAATCTTTAGTAATAATTTTCCTTTATTTTTTTTATCTTATTCACCACGTGGTAACTCGTCAAAACTTACCTATTTCCATTTCATCCCAAACTGCCCCAAATTGGCAAAACGTAACTTGCAACTAATTCTTTTTGACTGCATATATTAAAAAATGGGGGTGTGACTTATACATGGGCTTTAGGCAAAAGGGAGGAATTCCAGGTGTGAGTTTGGGGTGCGACTTATACACGGGGGCGACTTATACACGGACATATACGGTGAGTATAGTGAATGTAAGGTTAACCAGTTAAAACATTTTCTTGACCGGTCAAAGTTTTAACCACAGGTTAACCGGTTATCCGGATTACCGCAGCAGCACTAATTACTGGATAAATTATTGAAGGGGGTGGCGGTGGTCACACCCCCTAAATCCACCCTGTTCTTTCCTAGAAAATCCCAAGTAAATCAAATTCATATGTCTTTCCAGGTGGCTGTGTCTCCTTTCCTTTTTCCTTTGTGAGTTCCAATAATCATGTTAAACAACTTGAACTGGCTGTTATCTGTTGAAAAGAATTAATAAAAATAGGGAAAATTTCATCAAAAGAATCCTGGCCTAGTTTATACAAAGGTATTTTAAGCCTTTCAAGAGAGGTTTCGGAAAATATGTCATCAAGAACAAAGGTAAGTATTATTTACAAATTTTGGTTAGTTTTATTTTGAAATTTCTGCAGGTCTTAAAGTTGCTGTAAAATTGCTGCCAGAATTAAAATTGATTCTCGCTAATGATTCTTAGAACACCAGATTTTATTCTTGCAAAATGTTCGTTTTATTCTTGTAATATATATTAAATAAAAAAGTGTTCTAAAAGCCCAGAGAATTCACTTTCTTTCTTTGCTCTTTTGTAATAAGGTAATACCTGGACTCTGCAGTGGCGTCTAGTTAAGTCATGGCTGCCTAACTCCTTTATGTACAGCCATGAATTCATTTGAAACCGATACCAAGGTTCCGGCTCAAAAGTGACCTAGGCTGTCGTTGAGCTGCAATAAACAAACAAAAACTGCCAAGGTACTGTGTAATTTCCAGATGTTATACCACCAGAAGTGTGTATGTTGGAACATGTTCAACATGTGCATGTGAAATAGTTCCGGAAATGAACAAAATTGACGCCTGCAGTTTTAAGCTCCCGTGAATTCAGGCACAGGAGTAATTTGCACCCTTAAAATATTAGTATATGAATTGTCGAGGGAATACTGTCACCAAACACCAGAAACCTTAACCCTTTGAACTCTTGTGGTATCTTCCATGCCAGTTCAATGGCAGCAATTAGAAGAGTCCATATTTATTATTTGGGGTAGACCATCAATATCTTCAACATGCTGCCTTGGCACGTTGAAAATATTGATTGCTCGACCTCACACATTTAGTGAACAGCCATCCCCTCCCACCGTGTACTAAGGCGAACTGCATGTCGATGTTGCCCCTGTCTCCAACCAATGCTAACCCTGCATTAGTGGAGTTAGTACATTGGTGAGTCTGACAGATGCTTGTCATTGCTTGGTGGTTCTCTGTGGTACTCTGGCTTCCTCCACCCTGTAAAGCTGTCCTACATGACATGACGCTGGCTGTCAAAAGTGTTGTTAAACTCCAATAAATAAATGAATAAATAAACCAAATCTGGTTTCTTAAAAATAAACATAATTACTGGCAAGAGTGGACCAGAAACCGGAGACTTCAGTGTTGGAAAAAATGTCCTTACTGAGTAATTAATTGGGGGAGGTGTTACACCCCCCTAAACCAAATCAGTCATGGGAACTAATCTGTTCCAAGTGAATTAAATTGATGTGCCTTTCCAGGTGGTTTTGTTTGTCTATTTTTGAGTTTTAGTGATCATATCAAACAACTTATATAGTTATAAAGAAGAAAATGGGAAACAATCCTGTAGGAGAATCCTGTCCTGATGTATCCAAGGAAATATAATATGAAGCTGTTAAGAGATGTGTAGCCATATGTCATAAAGTACAAAGGTGAGCATTATTTACAAATTTTGATCACAATCGATTTGAAATTTCTGCTGGTCTTAAAATTCCGGAGAATATCAAAATTGATTCCTACTAATGGTTGTTGGAAAGACAGCTTTCATTTTTGCAAAATGTTCATTTCATTCTTGTCATATAAATTTTGAAAGTGTTCAAAAAGCGTGGAGAATTTACCTTCATTCTTTGCTCCCTTGTGATAAGCTAATACTCTTCTTACTCAGCAGTGGTGTGTAGAGAAGTCTTGGAAGACTTCATTTGAAACCAGTACAAAGGTTCCAACATGATATGATTCTGCCTGTTGAAAGTGTCATTAACCTGTTGAGTATTTTCAAAGTATTTTTTATATCAGATCTAGTAATGGCTGCTGTGAAGCAGACACAACTAGATTTTAGTGCTGAAATGATTATTTGGTTAACCGAGAACCAAACGGTTATGGGCATATTCCGATTAGAATTTTCCTAACTTGTTAACTGTTTAAACAAAGTAACGATGTCACAATCGCGGTGCAAACTTTCCTTGGATTTCAGACGGCAGATAACTGAACACCAGACAATAAACTGTTGTTAATATCGCTTTTTGTTATGTTTTATCTTTTATCCCACAACTGTTTCTATTACATGTAGCTTTGATGATTGATCACAATGTGACGCAAATTTAATTTCTATTGGTAAGGGGAAGGGTTGAAATTTGTTACTGTAGGCTGCCTTTCTCTTTTGATGTTCTGCTGTTCGTTGCATGATTTTTTTTGTCGTGAAATCAGAAAGTCAGTTTTAGTGCGATACTCACCAGTCCTGAACCCAGGCACCTAGTTTATCTGCCATAAAACAATCACTGCATTCGGAGCAGTGCAAGAATCGGAATTTAGAAAGCAAAATGACCTCTAAATTAAAACGATCGGAAGCCTGGAAATTTTTCGAGCTGATAGAATCAGATGGGGTCAAATTTACTGTATGCAACTTGTGTGAGTCGCTCATTAACCCTTTACCTAACATGAAAAGCAGATGACACTTGCAAACAAAATTCTTGAATAACTTATTTTTTGACTCAAAAATATAGGTTATGACCCCTCATTGGAATGAGCTCATTCCAAAGATGGGTCACAACCAATGTTTAGACAAAAAATGAAAAAAATAATAAAAATTAATTGGCGATTTTTGTGAATAGCACTGGTTGGTTTTGGCCGTTACGTCTGATAAAGGGTTAAGTACAGTGGCTTAACATCGGGCACAAAAAACCATTTACACTACAAATATGCATCTGTGAAGTGTGAAGCAAGAACAGCATCGCAAGCAAGCCATGTACAAAATCAAATCGATCATTTCCCTTCCCCACCCTCTGCCTTTTCCCCATGAGATGCTCTTTTAATAAAACTGCCCCTGCCTTTGGATTCTTTGGATGCCCCTGGCTTGAATATGTCATTGAACATCTTTTATGAAGTGGTTCCAGTATAAACTGACTTCATGACTTAGCTTTGGCTGGTAAATGAAGTAAATACCGTATTGAACCATCACAGTCTCCTGCGCTCTGAAATGTTTTGGAATTTCATTTGTAACTTCATACTTGAAGTACATCTGTCACAGCCTGTGTTATTAAAAATAGAATCATGTCATTCATGTCTTGCGTCATGACAAACAAATTTATTTCATTGGTCAAATCAGAGATCAAAATAAGCGGTATCGCATCTCATTTCACTATGCCAAATTCAGGAAAAGCTATGCAACGATTAAATATGCGTAGCGAAATGCAATGCACATTCTCAGGTTCTATATCATGGTGGACAATGGGTATTAGTCCTAACTAATAACTACTTGTCTTGTGGAAACAGGATGGCTCAATGGCAAATCAGCAGTTCATGGACCACCAGGTAGAATACCTGGTGGTCCATGAACTGCTGATTTGCCTCTCAAGTCCTCAAGTATCCACTCAAGTAAAAAAGGTAAATGGGGATAGATGCCCACTCACACGATGGCAGAGTACCAAATCAGTATGTCTGTACCGTATTTTTTTTCTTCAAGTAAGCCTACCACTAATATACATGTAACTAAGTGTCAAATGCTTTCTAGGGAACAAAAGCAATCATTATTCTATATTGAATTTGAAACATAAAAATGCTATACAATTTTCAAAAAATGCTATATTTTTTTTTTGAAAATGTGTAGCATTTCGCTCTGCAAATAAAAAAGGTATATTTGTCCCTGGGTCAAAAATGAAGCAGAAAGTACTTTGGGGAATCCTTTGGAAGTTGACATAAAGCAGTCAACGCAATAATAGCAGGGCTTTTGTTCTTACAAATTTATGACTGAATGATCACTTTATTACCTATGATCAACTATCCCGCATGAATTAAACTATTTCAAGAGGAAAATGTAAGGAAATGTTCTGCTGATGACCAATGCTGAGTGCACTGACAGCGACAGTTACAACATAATCCAGGATTATCCCATGTGTTTTTCTTTCATCAGTGCATACCCAGCCTCCATGCATCAGTGTGCGGTTAACCAATAACGGAACGATTACAGCTGAATGACTGACCGGTTACAAAATTTACTAACCATTTCAGCACTACTAGATTTGATACATTTATCCATATTTAACTCAAGAAATCATTGGCTGAAAAGTCCATTCAGTTTACAGTGGGGGAATTTGATTAGTTGTGATGAATGATATGTACATCGATGGCAAGAGAAATCATGTCCTTAGCAGGAATATCTGCCAGCAGCATGTAAGGAGCTAGATCCTAGTAAACAGAGAAAAAAAAAAATACAGCCAAGGTACACAAATTTCCATCTGCATGATCACCAAAAGCCTGTAAGTTGGGACATGAGTTCAGTTTGTGGGCATAAAACAGGAAACTCCTCAAAAGTGGAATTAAGGCCTTAAGCTTTTTTCTTGAGAAAATATATAAATTTATTTGAGTTTTTTTTTTTGCTATTGAATATGCATTGGTTGTACTCACAGCTTGAAAAGTCTTTAACAATACTTTTTAAAATTTAAATGCTTCAAGAACTGGAAAATCGATTCTTGCAGCAGGAGGTTGAAACGGATTTTTCACACAACAGTACAAATTTTAAGGTCAGTTTTTAAGTGGGTCAACTTTGGCAGGCCTGTTTTTAAGTCTGTTAACTTTGGTAGTGTCTCTTTTTAAGTCTGTCAACTTGGGCAGCGTTCCCAAATCACTCAACTCTCTACTGAAGAGCTTGGCCATGACCTAGAAAACTGGAGAATACATCTGTAAGTAAATGTTAGAAAGGACGATTATATTGACTGGTTTGTTTTTCTTCTACAATCTTCTTCATTTTTGTGGTGGCATATATACCAGAAAATGTTTTTCCAAGTGGTAGCACGCCAACCGTAGATGAATTTTTAAGTATCAGATGCTTAAATTGTATGTCTTTTGTGAAATTTACAAAAAACTGAGGAGATTCTGAAATTTACTGAAGGAATTCCAAAGCATTCTTTTTGAAGATGAGTGTGACATTACAAACGCATCTGGGACATGTGTACCATCGTACTATCATGAAAACTTGTGAGTCAATCAACCACCCATCTGCCGTATATCCGCTTTATTGATAAAGTACAGTTATAGCCTCACATCTAGCCTTGGGCTATACATATCACCACATCTCCCCTTTTAACAAAAAGATAGTTTTCCAAAACATACTACAAGTCAAGTATTTTCACTTGTTTACTCTGATGGCTGGACTGTCTAAGCTGTACTGTGTGTGAAGTATATTGTTTGGTGCGGTGTTACATGCCTACCATGGGGAGGTATTGGGTGTGTACCTTTGTGACTAGTTTGGGTGGTAGTAGTTGGGATTTTTTGTCTCTTTTCCAGGGTGTATATTTCATCTATATATTAGCAAATCCATTTGTTTTCTCGCGAAAACGGTTTCAAGAATCCATACCTGCTATGAGTGTCCCAGAATCCCATGAGGCCTCCATTTATATGGTTGAACCTATGTTGTATCCTGATAACACATGTTAATGCTTTACCCAACACAGCTTTTTAATTTTTAAAACATCAACTGAATTTTTTATAAAATGAGCAATATTTACCAAGAAAAGCATACAAATAATGATGTCAGTGGAACCGTCTCAATGAGCCGGTTCCAGTGACCGCCATATTTGTTTAATTTTATTGACAAATTGTCAGGGTATTTTAGGTCATGATTGCTGTGTATTGATTAATTCACTGCGATTGTGTTAGGTAAAGGGTTAAACTGACTCAGTTCTTTTCACGCAAATCCAAGCAGAGGTGCAGCAAGAATCTACATGGATTCTCACTGGTTTTGTTGCGTAAATTGATTCTTGTATTCTCGTTGAAATATAAGGCCTGCTTTTCAGTTAACATTTTGTATGATCTATCAGAAACCTTTCATAACACCTGGGTCTTTGTATCCCAGGAAGAACCTAACTTGATACGTACCACATCACCTGTGGGCGGTAAATCTTATGAGTCTCTATCAAAATATAATTTTTGTATTTCCCTCTGCTTCTTTCGATGGTCTAAAACATTTAAATCCTGTGTGACATTTTTTGTGGACATTTTTTTTATTCAGACTTTCCTACCCATAAGCAATTTGGCTGAACATTTTCCAATGTCAAGTGATGCTGTTTGGTACTGCAGTAAAGCTAAGTAAGGGTCCTGATTGTTTTTTTGATCCTCTGTGTGAAACAGGCCTATCGCACTGTTATATATCTTAGAGTTATTGTAGTTTTTATCAGAGAAAGTTAAAATTAATGATTTAATTTTAGTACCATTACCAATATTACAGTTTTGGAACATTCTCGCTTGTAATCAGAAAGTTTGGTTCGGCATTTACTGTGAATGTTGTGCCATTTCTTCTCCACTTCTTCACGTTTTCTTCTCACAGAACAGTTTACTGAATTGAATTTTGCTGTAAATTTTCCCAGCAATTTATTTTTAGTTGGCTGGTGACACGAGCCCCGAATTTCAACTGAATTATTAATTTATTTTCCTCCACTAACTGGGTCAGCAGGAGGGACACGTCCAATTTGGTCTTCGGCTCCGCTTCTTTTCTTCATCTACTGAGCTGAAAAGTGACTGACTTTGCGATTCCATTGTTTTCCCAAGTACAAAAACAAAATATTGTCTGCCGAGCAATAGAAAGTGAAACTTTTTGAAAATCATGTCACTATCGAATTTTGTTTTTTTCGTGTGATCGGATAAGTAATGTTATGCGAGTTACAAGTGCAAGACGTTTGCCTTTGGGGTGTCGATAAAAACAACTTCTAGACCATAGCCATTAGCAGGAGGGGGGGGGGGGGGGGCGGAAGTGTGAATGAAACCCTTTTACATTTTTATCAAGAACGGAGAATACAAATAAATCCATCCAAACGCCACCAGAGATCTCCACAATCCATTTGATAGACTAAATTTAAAATTTTTCCTTAGGTCATGTCCCGGATCGGCCCCCCCCCCCCCTTATGCTGGTGCAATCGGCGATCGCAGCAGATGTCTTTGACATTGCAAAGTGTACCAAACACCCAATCTCCACCCCCCCCCCCCCTCTCCCACTACTGCCGGTGTACCTTCTGCATCGTAACTTGAACTCAGTTTTTGAAAAATCTTGGCGACACCTATATATTATAAACTAGAGGGAATATATTGAAAAATTATCTTCTTTATCGTTTTTCCTTTGCATCAATCTTAACAAAAATAAATCTGCGTGTTCAATCTATTGATATTCATGTCTTAACGTCAAAAGTACACCATTATCAATTGCATAATTATGGTTTATTTAGTAGGCTAAAGATGATTTCATCTGTTTTCCCTGGGAATTTCCGAAGTGCAAACTCGTTTCTCCATGGTAACTTAAGTTCTCTTCTAGGAATTTTTGGGTGCATGTTAAAATTAGGAAATGGAACGCCAAGTCAAGACGGCTGTTTGAAATTGATCCGGTAAGCAGTGTACTTAGAAAAAATGCTATACTTTGTTTAGCAATGTGCTTAGTTTGTTTATGCATAACATTTTAAGTATATTGCTTAGTAAAGAAAACCATTCACGTACTTAAGTAGAAATCTAAGTAAAATCTTAGATTTTTTATGAATGTCACTCCAGGGAATTCTCAACAAAACCACACTGAAAATCACTTGTAATTTTTAGGTTCAAAAGTCATCAAATCACCGTCTTTATTCAACTGGAATATTCAACAATAATGCAGGATGTCATTAGAATGTTTCACATGTTTATTGAAACAATATACTTTCCCAAGGCTGCTTATTTTTAGAGATTGCATCATTTCTGAGTGCAACATTTCAAGGCGGGTTACTCTAATTCAAATATTCACTGCATTGATGCCTTCTGCGCATCACTCACAACAATTGACGTTTTGATGAAAAAGATTAGTCTTGTCATGACCCGACTCCTGAATTGCAGGCAAAATTTAAAGAGCTCAAACGTTTAATTGCAATGTACAGAGCCTAACTTAAATTACCCATGGTTGGGTTGACCATCTCTAATTTGAATCCCGGTTGATCACAACCCCTGATACAATGCCATATGGCTAACTCCTTTGGAGAAAACTGGAATGGACCCAAATCCTGAAGCAAGAAAACAATAATTTTACTACAGCTAGTAGCATACAGTTTGAGAGTAAAACAGTAGTTGGTAGTTGACATGGTGTTCACAATTAACCCTTGACCCAACACAGGGAATATCAAAATTTATTATTTTTAATTACTATTTTTTTTAAATTTTTCAAAAAAATTTCAACAAAACCATGTCATGTGACCCCTCATTGGAATGAGCTCCAATGAGGGGTTGCATGATATAGTTTTGTTGAAATGTTTGGAAAAATTAATTTTTTTTATCTGCTCAGTTTACAAATTATGCAGGAGGATGCAGGCGATTCGTTAAGTAAAGGGTTAAACCAATTCTCCTGGCCCTGAAGCTTATTTCAGAAAGAATTTGACAATTACCTAATATATTACTTTTCAAAGTGTGATTTACTGGGATTTCCGGGTTTAATTATAAATGATAAATTCACAAGTGAATTATGCAATCAACAATTGTGTCATGTATCCGTGTGCACAAATGAAGATGCTTTGCCGTGGGCGTAATGGGGACTTCATTGTTTTTTTTGTTTTTTTTTTTTAACCCTTTACCTAACATGAAAAGCAGATGACACTTGCATAATAAATTCTTGAATAACTATTATTTTCATTTTTTTTGTCTCAAATGCATTGGTTATGACCCCTCATTGGAACGAGCTCGACGAGCTCGTTCCACTGAGGGGTCATAACCTATGTTTTAGAGACAAAAAATGAAAAAATAATGAAAATTAATTGGCGATTTTCGAGAATAGTCTGGCCGGTTTTGAACGTTACGTTAGGTAAAGGGTTAAATAATATGATTATCGTTAATAATGAAAGTAATAAGCAGAGTAATCGCTTGACTGGACTGGTTATGTGAAACAATTCATTCGAGGCATGGGACCATATTGTAAAACACTTGTGTGCTTTCACGCACAGGTGTTTAAACACAACGTCCCTCACCTCTCATGAATTATTTCACGTAACCAATCCAGTCAAGCGATTACTCTCTATATATTCTCAAAAATCAGCAACTTGACAGCAAGTGACATAACTGCAGTACTCTCTGCTGCCTAACAATAATACTGACACTATATTATTTTAGGTTTAACCAAAAATTGCAGCCCTCACTAGTATTCTATTATTTGGTGTAGTGATTGTGACGTGTAAGGCTTCCACGTTTAGACAAAATTGTAAACGTTTAAACGACTGTCTGTAAACGAAACGGAAAGGTTTACACATACTAACAATGCAAGTAGTCAATATTTGATAGAAGTGTGTGTGTAATAATACACAGTAAGTTCATCATATCTTTGATTACAGGGCATACAATTTATGTTATTGAGACAACCGATTTACAGTTCGTCCAAAAACGACGTAGACGAACGATCACAGCATGCAGATGCCGAAGGCAAAGTCGCTCGGTCTATGAGAGGGGGGGGGGGGGGGGGAGCTGGGGGATTCTCCCACAGGTAAATTTTGAAATTTATGGGGGTCTCTGAGCTCATTCTGGTGGGTTCAGGGTGAAATTCCTTGTGTTTTATCAAACAGTAATGTTGGAGCGAGTTGCATGGCACACAATAGTGACAATACCGGACTTGAGAGTGGAATGCAATGTCGCAAAAATAAACAAAGTCTACAAACCGTGCAGGAGAATCCAAATTTTCAAACACCGCAAGTGCCAGTCTGTCTGTCAAACTCCATAAATCGATCCTAAGATCATCCCATGTGTGAATAATAATCCATGTCAGGTGAACGAAATCATCGAGAACTATTGTGTATCACTTTGGGAATATACATGTAAATCCGAATAAACTAAAACATCCCACACATGTTTCGAAGGAAACACCAAAGATAAGCACGTGCCATGTGGCTCACGTGACTGTGTCACATATGATATCACATGATTTGAAGATGATTTCGTTCGGATACTGTGGCGGCGGCGCCAGTCGGAACCAGTACACACTACACAGTTTTTTTGAAGCATTACCAAAATATTGCATTGCAAAGTTGGAAATTTTTTTTTGTTTCTTTGACTTTCTGCATTAATCTGCAATTTTGAAATTACTCTATTAAAACTTCATTCCGTGTACACGTTTACCAGAACTGTAAACGTTTAATGCCCATAAACGAAACGTTCACGTTTACATGTGTAAACGTGGAAGCCTTAGTGACGTGCTTTGCATTATCAGAAATATTGTACCTAATATGATGTTATACAGCAGCACTTGGACCAGTGGGTGGATCTATATGTCGCCTCCGACAGCTTGAAATAGCATAGGTAAGTCAAGCATGAGAGAGGATTAAAAAGTTTGAAAAATATATTAATTACTGCTCTGCAATCAGTTTCCTTCGGCCCGAGCCATACTAAATATCGAGCAAATATATGCCAAACAGTTCAACTGTGTTCACTAATCAACTTGAATAAAACACATTTTCAAGACACATCAAGGGAGATCGCTGTCTTCAGAAATCTCCTTTGATGTTTCTCAAAGGAATGACACACTTTCATATTACAGAGACATTAAGTAATATACCTATGTAACCATAGGTTCAATTCCAATCCCATATTGAAGACTTGCATCAAACCAAACTACACAGATAGGGTTTTATGCAAACTGTTATAGCTAAATGCAGTATTCAGCTGCCAAATCTACACATTTAAGATACATCAAGGGAGATATCACAGTCTTCAGCAAGCTCACAAGACTTGTCTCGGGGGTGTAACAACAGACATCAAGTCATTCCTATAAGGATAGCACTAGGGATTTAAATTCAATAATTCACTGTGTGCAATAATTATACAAATAATCTTTTCATCTCTTGAAATCTTCAAAAGCAAAAGGCATGCATCGCAAAGTGCTGCTAATGCCCCCAACTGCAAAAGATTTTCGCAAAAGATTTTCCGTGTTGAAAGAGACAAAAAGGGCCATAACTCTGGAAATGAAAGTGTCAATGACATTGTAGCTTTACTTGACTGTGTGTTGTGTTTGATGAAAAGGATAATGTTCAATGTTTATGAAAGGATTATGAAATAAGATAAGAATTGTGATAATTGAGAATATGTTAATTTCTGTTCCATGTATGCAATATTTTCAATGAAAATAATTTGAGGTGTAGACTGTACTAAGGAATTGAGGGGTGGGTTAATGTGGCCCTCACAGTTAATGTATGTCAACCAAAGTTACAAAGTTACATTTAAATTATTCCAAAACGAGTCATCCTATCAAGTTACAATGAAATCCCTTCATAAATACAGCCTGTAGACTCTGCTAAAGGTTTTTGGGCTTGGGGCCTGTGCAGCCATCATGGTTGACCCATCACAACCAAAAAGGGAATGTCCTCATCTAGACATTATACTGAATCATCCTACAAAGATACAATGAAATCCCTTCATAAATACGACCTGTGGTCTGTGCTAAAGGTTTGGGGGTTTCAGGCTCAGGCAGCCATCACGGTTAAATGATCATGACCAAAAGGGGACGTTCTGATCTGGACATTATTGGGAGTCATCCTACTAAGTTACAATGAATCCCTTCATAAATACGACCTGTAGAGTGCTAAAAGTTTTCAGGCTTTAGGCCTGGTAGCTGTCATAGTTGATCGATCGCGACCAAAAGGGGACGTTTTCATCCATACCTTATATGGAGTCATCCAACTAACTTGCAATGAAATCCCTCCATAAATAGGACCTGCAGACTTTGCTAAAGGTTTTCGCATTTTGGGCTCGGGCAGCCATCACAGTAGACAGATCGCGACCAAATGGGGAAGTTCTCATCTAGACATCATACAGAGTCATCCTACCAATTTACAATGAAATCCTCCATATTAAATACAACCTTGGGCAACCATCACGGTTGACAGATCATGACCACAAGGGGACGTTCTCATCTAGAAATTATTAGTCCAGGCGCAATATGGATTGACCCAGAAAAAAATGAGGACAAGCTGATTTTGGTGTCATTCGACGCAGAATTTATCTGGGAACAACATTTCCAAAATCCGCAAAAATCCACTTTGGGTAAAATTTTTCATGCAAGATGACTGCAAGGAGGGGTTTCAAAAAAAAAAAATCTTTAGTGGCATCAATTTCTCAATAGTCTTGATATTTTGTGTGAGATCTGGAGAAATTTTGTGCGTCATTCGTACTTTAACCCTCAGCTCACTGATGTCAAAATACCAAAGTTTTCAGCATTAAGTTTTTCCCACAATGCAACTGAGAATTTAATAAATCATACTTGTTTGACAGAGCTAGCTCATTGAGCTCTGTCAAACAAGATATAATTTGTTAAATTTTTCATGCAGCATGGGCAATATAGGTTCAATGTTGACAATTTTGAATACTGCCAGAGTGCTAGGAGTTAAGCACGAATGCCAATCCTTTCAAGTGGAAAAAATGAAGGAGAAAATTCACAATTGTTAGGGAAATGGCCCCAAAATACCATTTTCTTCAATTTTCACACCCTTACGAAGTTGGGTCTGAATAGAACAGAAAAAATGAGCTATAATTCTGCTGCTGATGTTTTTCATAACTCCCATGATGGCGAAGAATGATATCGATCAACTTTCGCAATGATTAAATACCGAGATGAGATCTGACCGAAATCATGCTGGTGTTCCTTAAGGCACTCTGCTGCTGACAGTTTCGTCTCCAATCTCAACCGGCTTGGCGTTCAGGCAGTTCTCTCCTCGGCAGTCTCCACAAGCAGAGACACATTTGATTGCATTCTTTCTACAAGAGCATATATTCATTCCGCAGGGGTGTTTGGAGGTCATTTTGCATTTGCAACGTATGTATGTCAGGAGAACTTCAGGCGCTGTATCCAGGTCAGTCATCATGGGTATCAACTCATTTTCGAGAATTTCCCAGCCCCATTTGTGAGGATCTGAGATATCAATATCCAATTGCTTCCATTCCACCATTTGTAGGTGGACTCGTAGGCTGTGAAAGTATGCCGCACGTTCAGTTGGAGGTAGTTTCTGAGGTTCAATTCCTGTCTTGCTGGAAGTGACCATTGTCATGAACTTTGAGTATCTCAAGCCATTCAGTGTGTCTGACTGATTGCCAGAGTACAGCATTACAAACAGTTCAGCACCGATTTTTCCAATTTCTGAATGAGATACGGTGCTGTCATGCATTGTTGCTGATATCTTCTCAATCTCCCTTGACTTTTCTAACCTCTTGAGAAGCTGTGTTTTCCCATGGCCAAATGTTGCCGAAGTAACATCACACCCACTCTATGCATGTATGTACAGGAGGTGTCACCTAGTTGTTTCTCCGATCTTCGCTATTATATCTGCGATCTTCCTTGCCTCCCCACCCCTTTGTGACTTCCGTGCTTCTGATTGGAAATAAACATCAGCCGAATCAAGTATGATTACAATGATGAATGGAATGGATAGCACTTGTACATCAGTATCATCTGCGGCAGTGACAACTGACTTCCCTTGAGATGAAAGTTTGATGGCACTTTCAACAATCAGGGTATCGGCATCGCCTGAACTGCCGTTAACAGTATGTCCACCCGCTCTCAGTAATGTGGACAGCAATCTTATGAACTGCGTTTTGTTATTCTTGTTCGACTTCTGATATCCAGCCTGCATCGCCGAGAAGGTCACTCTTCGTCCGAGAAGTCACACCATGCTGTAGCCAAAGAGATGAGGCCTCATTCATCGGGACGTCTGCAGAAAAGAGCCATCTCGGACACCCTGTCCCAGGAGCAGCCGGCGGCCATGCAACAAAAGACTGCTGCTCCTTAGGCCTCCATAATGTACTTGCTGTCGCAGATTGCGCTGCTCATCGCAGCATCCCAGCAAGTGCAGAAACAGACGACGACAGTCTCAGAAATTGAGCTGTCAGAGGGTGCTGGGTCCGTCCAGTCATCTGCGCGTTCAGATGCCGATGACCGTTGGTATAATCTGATTCAGTCGGATGGTGAAAGGGATTTGGAGGAGAATTACCCTTCCCTTTCAGAACAACACAGGGTGGCGATAAAGCTTATGCATCGGTACTTCTCTGAGTTCGTTCCTAAGAATTTGAATGCTGCGATAGCTCGAAAGTAGCAGTGTTCAGTAGCTAAGACGAGGCCTCATATCGGGACATCCAGAGAAAAGAACAGTCTCGGACACACTGTCCCGGGAGCAGCTGGCGGCCAGAATAGAAGACCGCTGCTTCTCAGGCCTCCGTTACGGTTTTGCTGACGCAGATTGTGCAAGCTCAACGCAGCATCCCAGCAAGTGCTGAAGCAGCCGATGACAGTCTCAGAACCTGAGCTGTCAGATGGTGCTGGGTCGGTCCAATTATCTGTGCATTCAGATGCCACTGACCCTGATTTTCAACTGATTCAGATGAATGATGAAAGGGATATGGAGGGGGATTACCCTTTCCTTTTGGAACAACACATGATTGTGATGGATTTATTCCATCAACACCAGGGGGGGGGGGGTCTTCCAAAAAATTCTTGACACAAGGCCGGGGTGGGTGGGTGGGTGGTCGGATGGGGGCCAAAACACCTTTTTTCCTGGAGTTGCAATTTTTTTTAGTGAATAAGGCCCCACTAGGCTGATTAGGGGATTTGTTCTCTTTTTTGTAAATTAAATTAGGTGCATTAAAGAATTGTGTACTCCAGTTTCACCAAAAACAATCTGGAAATTTATGAATTTTAATTTGGGAATGGTTAACATAATTTTCATAGCTGAATCATCACTGCACAATTTGGATTTTACAATAAGTAGCAATGTGTTTAGCAGAACATCTAAAGTAATGTAAAAAATTTACGGAAAATAATCTAAATGCCCAGTTTCTCTGAGTAGAGCTCTTGTTATCTGAAACTAATGAAACTTCTCACTGTGCATCTTTGATATAAAACCCCACTTACTTAATTCAAGCTCATAGTGATAGTACCGGGTTTTCACAGAGGGTTTGTCTGGCTATCCCGTGAAAACATGAAACAAAAGTTACAGTTAATATTTGAATTGAAAACTGACCCTGACTGAGCCAGAGTATATAGATGAGTAGCTAAGCATAATACTATGCAGCAAAAGAAGATTATTTTAATCCTCTATTTGATGTTCACAAAAATAGTCTAATTCTTACATTATATGCTGTTATATGCAGAAATCAATGCTGACATTTTTTCGGAGACGGACCAGAACGGACAGTGAGATTTACAATAGTGTTAGGTGACAGATTTTCAGCTTTCCTACGCTATCGACTATCTTTTGAGTAATGACAATTGGCTGAAACCTCAAGCCTAGACCCTTAGCCTGTGGTCAGGTCATTAAAATTAAAACTTCTTCACTAAATTTAAATTGTTTCTTCACACATGAATGATAATTATTATGAGAGCATTGAGGCCAGAACTTTCAGTTCAGCATTTGTAATTCATGCACTTCAATAATATGCCAGTATATACTACCCCATAGTGTATATAGGCATATTATTGAAATGCATGAATTACAAATGCTCAACTGAAAGTTCTGTCATCAGGTATTAGAACCACCAGAACATAAAAATGTGCAAAAAACAGTTATCAAGATGAAACAATCCTGGGTAATATTAGGTTCAGCACCAATTCCAACTCAAGAATCAGTATTGTAACTCAAAGGAGATAAATGCTTCTGTTGATGCTGGTTGATGTGTACATAATTACTTTAGACAATTAATTTAATAATTACTTTAGACAGTAGATTAGGATTCAAATTAAGGCAAGAATTGACAACTGGAAGCTCAGTGCAGTAATTTTTCATTATCCACTGTGGTGATACACTGAAAAAATATAGGTGGTGGGGTGGGTGTCCAAGTGGTCAGAGGAAAAAAAAAATTTTTTTGCACGTGGGTGGGTGGGTGGTGGTCAAAAGGTGGAAAAAAATATTTTAGGCCTTGTGTCCGGAATTTTTTGGAAGCCCCCCCCCCTGTCAACACTACCCTAAATTTGTTCCAACGGATCAGAATGCTGCGACTTCTTACAAGAAACCGCTGACTTTATCTGGAAAAACAGGAAGAAATGTCTTTTCCAGTTAAGTATAGATAGGTGTTGCAGGCCTTTTAGACGATGCCATATTCAACTTTCCAGTGGAAAGTAAGACAGTTTCTTGTCATCATCTTCCGTAATTTCACCGATTTCGGAAAACTGGGAAGATGTATTGAGAGTTCCTCTATGTTTGAATGAGTAGGACCTAGCTATGGCTTTACCTTCGTCATTCATTATTCGCTCGGTCACAATTGAGACAGCATTTCTTCATTCAAAGCGAATTTAGACTCACTGTTTTACGCAGATCACCTTTAAGAACTGTGACGCAATGTCTCTATGGAAAGGAATTGGACGACGTTCATACCTCAATTAGAGTTCTTTCCAGAGCTATTATATTTATCACGTATAACTCTGTATAACTCTGTCTTAACAGGTTGCTAATTCGGAGTTAAACAGACGTGACGGAGCCCTTGCGTCATCATCCTTAATAGACGACAAGGTGAAATACTCTCTTTGAGTCGCTCCAGTTTCCAGACACTAGGTTTTTGACGATAAGCTTTCATTGGTTAATGACTAAGCTACAAAGAAAGCATCAATACTCTGCTCCTTAAGTTGGCATCTAATCGACTCGCAATAGCAGAAAGGAGTAAGGGAGGACGTCCTTGACAGAAGGTTGTCTATAAGGACTCCACGTGAGGGTATAGTTAACCCTCCTATAATTACTCCAGCGATCATCATACATCGGCTCAGATACGGGCTCAGGTCTGATCGAGACTACCGGTCAGACGCCCCTAAACCGCTGGGTCGAGGCTCTTTAGGAATGAGATGCAGTTTCTCCTTCTGTAGGCCTCGCAGGTACTACAAGTGCGGGTTAGGACCTCTATTGCTTAGCAGTTGATGAATGGTTATCAAGTTTCGCATCAAACTGGATAACTATTTCATACTCCTCAGTTTCTGTAAATTAATAGTGCCCGAAACTTGTGTGTTCACACACCACCAGTTTGTGTGACTTTACATAACATTCCATACTTATCTGTTTCTGCGACAAATAGTGCCCGAAACTTGTATTTATACACTACCAATTTGTGTTACTTTACTGAACATTCCATCCATATTCAACTGTTTATGTGACTAACACTAATATCCACACCCCAGGTCCAGGATGTTTCATGTTCTTAAGGGGCACATAACTTCTGTCAGGGTTAAGTTTCAGAGAGGACTTTATGAGACAATAAATGAAAAGAAATTGTAATTAAGATGGCCAAGATCTCAAAAGAAAAACTAGAACTATAATTTTGTATTATTTTATTGTAGGGCTGCACGGTATTACGGTATACCGGTTTGTACCGGCATTGAAATTGTCACTGGTTAAAAACCGTCCATCAAAAATTAATACCGGTATACCATGAGTAACGGTATACAATTTTTAGGCCCGGTATTAGGATTTGAAATTCGCGTGTTCTTGAAATAAAAATATATATTATGCGCAAAAATAGGGAAAACACATATTAAATGCAAGGGATATCATCAATAAAAAGATATTTTTGGAGTTATAGATAGAAGTATTACTTACTGTCTTGAGTAAATGAATGAATTGAATGCATTCAGTGGAAGACTAATCTATGTCTGTAAAGTTATTGAACCTATTGTTACGAAAATAAGCCATAAAGTAATTAGTCGGCTTACTCGCTTTCATCCTATAGAAATTGGGATAAAAGTAAATTAGTCTTTGTCAGTTTAACTCCTGTAAAAACATGGTCGACCTCCCTTGTCTCGATAAGCGTTTAATTATTGAGCCAGGCTTTTGATACCAACACTGTGTCAAATAATGAACATCAAAATTCTTTTACATCCAAAGTAAACTCAACACTCTGAATGTACCGAATTTCATGAGTTGTTTTTTATCTGGTACGGTATAGGGCTGTCACGATCAATCGATTAATCGATTGTTGATCGGTCACGGCGAAATCGATTAGTATTTTTCGTTGTGACATGTCGAATAATCGGTAAATTGTATCCCGTTTTAGATGTTTAATAATTAAAAGAAAATTTGATGAAAAAACTATTATTTCTAAAGGTATTGAGTTAAGAACATCGATGTTAAACCCCAAGAAGCCGTTGGAAGCATTTGTCTTCCAGGTACATTCATCAAAGCTTTGATGTTCTGAACCTTTGAACCGTCAGTGTAATAATCAAGACCGGTCGGCAGTTGCGAAGATCGCAACTGCCGACTGGTCTTGATTATTACACTGACAGTTCAAAAGTTCAGAACATCAAAGCTTTGAATGTACCTAAAAGTTGATCGTCTTCGTTGTTTACTTGAGGTAGGTCAGCTGACTTGAACTTCATTTTTATCGACTTCAAAGAGAGGGAGAGAGCTGGGGGTCATCTAGGTACGATTAATCGATTATTATTGATTATTTGCGAGATTAATCGATTCCTAAATTGAAAAATCGTGACAGCCCTAACTGTGTACATCACATTTATCAAGGGCTTACAGAAAAGTAAGGTATTTCAGTTTTATTTTGCTTTCAATCTTAACTGTTTCATGGTATACCGGTATACCGCGGTATTGTTTTCAATACCGTACTCAAATCCGAATACAGTGCAGCCCTAATTTATTGGTATTTGAGGTCCCTTTTTGCATCGATGGCTGAATCAGTACTGCAGCACAGGTATAGATTAAAGTTCAGCCAATCGTCTATGACTCTACGGCCCACTGTAGAAGACTCACAACCCAGGCATTGATACCGGTCCGATTATTCCAACAAAACACTGGGTCAATTATCACCTTAATTGAACATTTCTTTTTTTTTCTGGGGTCCCCAAACCCAAAGGTATTCTCTTCAATATCCGATGGTTAACTGGGAATATTCTGAAGATACCTATCAGTAACAGGATTCTTTTGACCATTGCTATTCATGAAGGTAAGTTAGATATGAACTGAATGAGAAATAATTGGAAAAACTTACATTGTTCATATAAAAATAAGCATGTCAGGCCAAAGATGTTTTGCATTAAGAGTTATGGTATAGTTACAAGCACAGAATGGTTAAGGCAATTGCTATTAACTGGTAGAGTGCTGGAAGCCCATATTTGGGCTTTATTCTGAAGTGTCGATACGACAACTTAAAGGCTTCATATTCAGTGGATGTTCTCCATATCACCTTTGAAGAGAAATTATTTAGTCTGTGAGGATTTGTCTTGTTACAATTTATGGGAGAGTGCCTATTGGCACTCTCCCATAAATTGTAACAACGCAAAGATATGTGAACAAATTTTGATGACCAAAAATAATTCAGCACTCTACCAGTTAATTAACAAATCACATGGAGTACAGTATTGCAGGAATTTTTTATGTTTTCATCACATATTGGGTTAATACTGTAATGTATGCAAGTACCAGTACATAATATTGGCATCCATATCAGAATTAGACTAACTCTCCATTTAAGAAAACATCCAGCCACCAGTTTTGACAAATTCTGCATTGAGATTGCAGTAAATTTTAAGCTCGAATGATTGAATGCCATAGGCCTCATGATTAAATATCATGAAATATTGACACCAGTGATCAAAATGAAATGATGAAGATCCTATGTACAATTAATAATGAATTGCAATTCAATGTGAATTTTAACATATCTGGATATATTATGGCAACAAAGTAAGTATAAAGTAAAATTTAGCCAATTGTTTATATGTATGTTGCCAACATCAGATGGCTCGAACCTCAGGCTTTGGTTGCCAGGTACCAAGACAATTGATGTGAACAATACCAGTAGAAAATGATATCTACCTTCATAGTCAAGCACTCACTGATCCCCACCCTGCCCCCTCCCCCAGAGGAATATTAATTACATTGTTTCAAAGACCATTGCACTGCATCTATTTGAGTTACAAAATACTGATGACCCAAGATGTAAAACGATATTATTAGAAAAGTGACAAATGGATGACCAACCAGCCTTTCAGGCTACGTATGAAGATATGAAACTCAATTATTTATATCTGTCCTTTAACTTTGAATACTTCAAGATGCTCCTGTATAATAAAAAAAATTGACAGTGAGATGTCAAAAAAAATGCTTGGAGGGTTTTTCCTGAGTTTTATCAATTTTTTCCTCATTCATATTTCCATAGTTATATAATTTGTCGCAAATTGCCAGAAAGGTTGTCAGTATGGTGTATTTATGATCAGGATGATAATTTACAGGTACATGTAATAAAATTGAGAAAATTAAATATGGGAGACAGTTGGTAGGATTTTGGCAATTTTGAGAGCATTAAGTCGAATAAAAAGATTATCTAAACTTTAATCAACCATGAACAGTATAACAAAATAAAAAAAGCTTTCTTTATAAACAAAATGAAAATGCAAATTTCTGGCTGCCCTCGTGTATAACATAAAACTAAAATAAATTATGGGCTACTTGCCATATGTATCACAAGTTGTACAAATGACGGATAGTCTTTTATCTAATAGTCATATAGATTTTGACCTGAAAACCACGAGAAACGGTACGTATCACATATTGTTTTCCGATTCAGTATCATATAGATGACGCATTCTGATTCCGTATCATATAGACGACGTTTCTGGTAGCGCTATGGGCTATCATAACAGGCGGATGGATACATTGTGTGTGCATTTCAGTGATCGACCGAACATTATGTCCCAAACGTTTAAAAATAATTTAACCCTTTACCTAACATGAAAAGCAGATGACACTTGCAAAACAAATTATTGAATAACTAATTTTTTTCATTTTTTGTCTCAAAAACGTAGGTCCAACAAGGGGTCATAATCTATGTTTTTGAGACAAAAAATGAAAAAATAATGAAAATTAACTGGCGATTTTTGAGAATAGCGTTGGCCGGTTTTGGCCGTTACGTTGGGTAAAAGGGTCAAGATTTAATCTGTTTATGTGACAGAATTGTTAGATAAATGAATTATCATGATAATGCACATGTCCTGTGATTTGCATCAGATTCTCGGTGGTGTCCAAAAATGGGATCACAACTCGCCGCCAAAGCCGGCTCATTGAGATCCCATTGTGGACACCAACTCATATCTGATACAAATCACAGGACATGCACATTATCATGATAATCTGTATATATCTAGTGAAGCAAGCACAACCTTATTACACATTTCTGAGCAATATATAACCATGTATCTGATGATAAACTAAATTAAAACATTAATCTACTAAGAAGATAAACACACTATCATTGCTCATTAGGATTGCCCCAGGGCTGGGAGCAGTTAACATTTCAAACTTTAACTTGTTAAATTATTTTAACAACGTTAAAAAAATTTAACCACGTTAATAATGTTTAACTTCGAAGATTATAATTGTTTAATATGTAGCATTGCATCGTTATCTTGTCTTAATCCAAACCGCATCGCGCGTGCTGATGACGTCGGATTTTGCGCCATTTGACGAAATTGAAGAACACAAATAATTTAGATGTCCGTCAGTTATAGAAGACCCATTGATTTGGTGGAGAGACTATGAAGCCCTCCTACCAATGATGGCGAAATTGGCCCGCCGATATTTGGCAATAGAGCAATATCAGCTTCATCTGAACGCCTTTCCATGTAAGGACTGGTATTTGACAGGGTTCGTACGCTAGTCTGGAATCCTGGAAAGTCATGGAATTTCGAAAATGCTGTTTCCAGGCCTGGAAAGTTTTGGAAAATGGCACCTTTTTCAGCCCACTATGGAAAAGTTTTGGAGAAATTTGATTTGTCGAATTGGTAGTCTGGAAAAGTCATGGAATTCCATGGCAGGTTTTGAATTACCCTTGAATTTTCTGATGCAAAACATTCCCGTGATGAAATGCGTAGTAAACATCGCGGCAGCCCGAGTCTCGAAACTAAGTCAAATGTTAGTTTCTGAATTCTCTTTTTGCATCTTCAAATCTCCCTCCCCACAACCTTCCCCCGGCCTGTAATGAAATTTATTGTATGTGCAGGCAGTCTATAGTGTAAACTGCCTTTACATACAAGATGAGACGTTGTCAGAGTCGACGCAACTGACTGTGTATTGTTGGGTCCGAATGCGATCTACAAAATTGTTTCCAGCATTCAAGAATGCCTTGGTTTGTCGCATTTCGATAAACGAATGAAAAACATCGCATGCTTTTATTGAAAATAAAGTACTTACTGTGAGTCTCCGAAAATATTATAAATCGGAACTTCTACAAGAAGATTTGGAAATAAAAGCTCCCCAAGCTGCTCAACAGATAAATAAAATCCATAAAAAATTCCGGAAAGTGAATCCTTTTTCAAGAGACTGACTGGAAAGTCAGCGTAGCACTTTATTGTTTACAAGATGCAATCTCGATTTCCGAACTCAACTTGGGCCTACATTGTACACTGAATCAAATGACAAGAAAGAAATGTTGTGGCTGGCCGCTGAGACGACAGTTGGCACGTATCACTCAAGTTTCTGTACATTGGTGATGGGTTCCTAAAATCTTGAATAATAAAATAGTTGTTTTCTTTGTTTCAGATCAATTTGCTGACTTGATTAGCCTGAGAGATGAGTGTTTATTTTAGATCAGGCATGTCATGTGACAGTCTGATTGTTGTTCAGCATTGTTTTCATAAGTGGACCTTGTGATCATTAATATTATTCTCATTTTGAAAAAATGTTGAATCTCGAATGTTTGCTTGAAATAAAAAATAAAAGAATGTTTTGAATCGAGTTGCTTATTTTTTCTTATCAGTGATGAAGTGGGACTTATGGGGCAAACGGGATTTGGGGCGAAACGACCCAACATCGGTGAAAAGACCTGGCTGGGAAAGAATTAAAAAAAAAGATTTCTCTAGACTATTCCATGTCCATAATAACCCTTTACCTTACATAACGGTAGATAAACTGAAACCATATGAACACTATGTATAGGCCCGAATGAGGTGAGGAGGGGGTGATGGCGTGTGTGTGTATACTCGCTGGGACAGATTTCCAACTATTGTTAATTTACTAACTGGGAATTCCACATGAGTTAACCTTGAGTGACGTCGGTCGGGCTGGCATGGTGTCTTTTCTTTGGGGTCAACTTTTTTCTGTCTGACAAGTACAAGCTACCAGTCTTCCTAAGTTAAAAACCTTCACACCAAAAACGGAACAAAAACTTGTGCCAAGACGCCAGAAAGCCAAAGTTATAGCTTCAAGGTGTGAGGGAAATTTATTGGTCTTCAAATTTTGGGGATTGTACATCAAAATCAAAATTTTCCCACGCTGGCTTGAACCACTGTAGGCCATGGCAGACTTGAATAACTGTGGCCTCCAAATCGGACCACCCTGACCCCATGCATCTGTGCAACCCACCATAGTCCATGAAAAACAGTGGCGTGAGCCGACAATGTGATAGAAATTAAATGTGCGCTGCCCCCCCTTCCCTCAATTTATTTTTGGAACGCTTCACAGACCTTGTCTCTGCCCAAATCCCCCCCCGCCCCCGCAATGTGAATAAGAATTCTGTTCTGACAGGCCTGTATGTACGTTTTTAGAAATGATTTGTCAAACCAGTTCAAATGATATACATGCTTATATGAAACTGTTATTTATCATAACACTCGTTCTCTACAGGAGTTTTCATGGGGATGTTGTATTCAATTGTCCCAGGGATGAATAATTCAATTGTGCCACCTATTAGTCCAGTGGCATGGGTGTGGAAAAAAGGGCATACCCCTCCAGGTGGTAGAACAAAGCGGGACCTGTTTTATTTGAAAGGTATGGGTGTCTACTTTATGAAAAGGATGGTTGTACAAAAATTATCCCGTTACAACTATGCTAATTAACCCCTTAATTACCGAACAATAGCAAAATTCTATATCGCCATACCAGTGATATTTCCTTGGCAAACGATACCCTTATTACCATGAGGGCACCAAATAACTGCATTTTTTAGGTCCAGGACATGCTAATACAACTTTCCTGAGTGTTTAATTTGACTTTTATCAGATTATAGGTATATTAACCCCTTAGTATCCATTAAAAAAAATTTTTTTTCGGGCTGTTCACTGAATGTTTTCAATTTCATTGATCAATATGAAAGAAAACAAGTGAAAACTTATATCATTCTATAGATGAAGATGTCCTTTATTATAAAAAAACAAAAGATTGTTTAAAATGGGTACAGCACTGTTAATTAACCCTTTGTTTACGACTAGCGAATTCATGGCTTTAACGGAAAAATCGTAATTTGTGAAAATAAATCAGATATTTTCTCTAGGGCTTAGAAGTACACAAATAAGGGTAGACATGGTTATATAAAGTCGTCTTAGGTAATTTGAGGCATTTTCGATGCAGTTTAATCCCCTCCAGGCCAATTAAAGGTTGATTCGGTTGATCGCTCATATGAAACCGTACTGACAACTTTAAATCAGGTGTGTCAGCATAAGATATTTCTGAATATTGATATTTTACAACATTCATCTTTGTTTTCCATAAGAACCTGTTGTAAACAATTCAAAAATATTTTTGATAGGTACTTCTACGAAGTACAACAATGCCTGAAAAATTAAAGGGAATAGGTCTTGAATTTGGCATAGTACATATTGGTCACAAATAACTACTCCTGTGAATGTTCTAGAGCAACAGGTTGAAGTTATTTTACTTGGCAAATAGCTGAACAAGTATCATACCACTAATTTCTGAATAAATGATCTTTGCTAATTACCGCTAATTCACAAAACAGGAAGTGTTATTTGAAACAAAGAACCCTGAAACTAAATCCAAGACCTAGCCCCTTTAACAGAACACATCATCACATTTTGCAACTCTTGGGATCAGGGCCTTTTGGTCCTGTTAACTTGGAACTAGTGACCTGCTGGCAATATACCAGTACCTTCATTTCAACCACACCCAAATTTCAGGATGTAGAACTATTATCATTAATGGCTGGAAATCTAGATCACCTAGCATCATGCCAAGGGAGGTGTAGAGAAGAGATTCATGTAAAAATGCTTTTCTGTATGTCATTCACATTTCTGCCAATGCCTCCTGATCAGGGGGAACATTTGGGCAGGAAACACACTCGCAAATGTCAATGCAGAATAGCCCTGCTGAAACACAAACACACTTGGCACCTTCTAAGCATTTACCATCTGAGCAGTAGAGGTGTGTGATGTCACGAACTTCAGCGGGTGCTGATTCCTTTGTGTACAATACCTGATGTAATCCTGTCGAGTCCCGAAACCATCCGTGTCCATGTGGGTCAGGTAGATTTGGTTTGGCAATGTGGCTCTGAGTCCAGATCAAGGTCTGTAGGTGTGCTCGAAGGGAATGTTGCTGAAATGCATCCTCTGTGGGGGGCAACTGGGTGGCTGGTTTGTCGCTTGTAGTGGCAAGTAAATAGCGTAGATCATCTAGGGTCTTGCATGCTTTCGCTCGCTTCCCATACATCGCAAGGACCAGTTCTTTAGCAGCTTCCATCCAACATTCAAGCTCATTTGCATTCTTTAGACCAGTTAATGCATTTCCAGAGGTCATATTCTTACTGAGTGTCTGATAAGCAGATTTCTTTCCGATGCCAAAGAGTGAGCTTGTGGAATCGCATCCAGTCAATGCATGTGTTGCCAAGATAGACTGACAGATTTCACTGCCAAGTTTGGAAGCAATTGTATGTATAGGTATGAAGCGTTCCCTGCTAATGAACTGACCAGCATGTCCTGCGTGCATGAAAACCTCCTTACTGAGTTGCCCTTGATTGGCGTAATGCAGGAGGAGTACAAGAACATCGGTGTCATCTGATCTGATTATTGTTCTTCCAAACTGTGGGGTCATGCTGACAGCATGCAGTACCATCCTGGTATCTGCCTCTTCCTGGTTGCTGAATAGTTCATCCATCTGTTCCTGTCCTGCTCCAGTCACTCTGACAACAGTTTCAGCATCTTGAAATCCCCCAGCCATCACTATTGCTGTACCTTCTGGAAGTCTGTCCTTCGCATTCTCAACTATGTAGTGACTGACAAACAGAACAAGGTCAGCCTTGTTCGCACCAACTTTCAGGTACTGCCTATAGTGAGGTACTGTCCGACTTCCGATGATGTGATGGGTTGACATATTCTGTGGAATGGCAGAACCTCGTCGCTGACGTTCATCTGCCTTGATGGAGTTCTTGGAGTCATATCGGTCAAAGACCACGGTCACAATCTGTGCTTGGTATGTTGGACTTCTGAGGATTTTGATCAAGCGCTTCAAAACGATTTCTGCTAGATCATTGAATGTTTTGAAGTGATCCTCGTTGAGAGCCTGCACCATGGCCATTCCATCTACTATGTAGGCTGTCGGTGTGTGAGTATCTTGTGTCAGGTCAAAAATCTCTGAACAATGTGATTCAAGTTTTTCAGCTAAGTCAGCCTTCTTGGTCTTTCTCATCATGCCATCATCATGGAAGAGTGAAGGTGGAACTGCAGCGAGCTCATATGTGAGCACCATTTTCATGTCAATGTCGCGGTTCTTCGAAACTGCTAGTAGGCGTCTGAATAGGACTTCTGTTTCAAGGATGAGCTTTCTGTCCTTGTCATTTGTGAGATGCTTTTTCATAGAGGCAAATGTAACTGCTGTTGCTCTTGGAAGTGGATCCCATAAGCTCTTGCGTTCATCTCCAACCAATCGTTGATCTATGAATTTCTGGAGCGCTGCAGTACCTTTTTCTGGCAAGGATCCAAGGGACTCTTCCACTGCTGCTGAGGCAACTTGTCCACTGACGATGTTGATCAAGGAGCCAGGAACTTCATCAAGGTTGAATGGATCCTGGCAATGATTGGAGATGTAGTCCTGGATTCGACGGACATCATCCAGGTCTTTGGCCTTCCTTGAGAGTCCCATCTCCTCATGCTGTTGCCTCTTCTTAGTTAGACAAAGGTCCTTGAATGCCTCTGCATATTCGCCACTGATGTGCCGAGAAAGCAACCATCGCAGCAGAGCTCCCTTCCTCAGCGTTAACCCGATGATGCCACCATCACTTTTTGCTTCCCTGTTGATGGTCTGTTCGAGAGCCTGATCTGTAGGGACGCTGTTGAACTTGGTTTCAGAGCTCCTTCTCACTACAAATCCACCTCTCATCATATGTTGGAACATCATTGGTTGCTGAGTTTCAAGTTGTCTCATCTCTGCGACATAGACTGGGCTATACCTGGCATAGTTGACTTTCCCAGCTACATGGAAGAATGGTACAGTCTCCATCACAGCATCAAGGTGTAGAAGGAAATCGCCTTGCCTGTCTGCTCGTAACAGCCTCATGAGAATTCCGCAGGCATACAAGAAGCTGTCCCAATATGAAAAGGTTGTTGACTGCTTCCTACCATTCTCCCTGAATGACACCAGAGTAGTGGACAATGCTGTCATGGCATCTTCTAACTGGCTGCAGATGGTTCTCATGGTGTCTGGGTCATTATTCTTGAAGGCAACATCGAGGTTATTGACCAGGACTATGGTTTCTTGGTCCACCCATGGTAAGCCACGTTCCTTGGCATATCTCTCTGTACTCTGAAGAAGGAGATGCATCATGGCCTCATTCACCAGCTTCAATGCACGCACTCCGCGGGCGTAGTGTTTACCCTGTAGCATCAGAATCGATGATGAGGTTGCATATGTTCCCGATGATGTAAGTATGTCCTGGAGCCCACCATCTCCTTAAAGTTTGCCAATGGAGGCAATGAATGCCATCGCAAGGTGCATACCTCCAAGCCTCATGGTAACTTTGCCCTCAAGTACATCAGGCTCCGTCCACAGGATCTGTTGCGCCTTGCTATATATGGCCAGATCAGCTGTTACAAGAATGTGCGATTGTCCCAACTTATCAGCAATGGCTACCAGTTTCAACAATGTGGTGTATATTGTTGAGAATTCTGATGGTGGAGCATGGACGAAGGGAAGATATCGGATAGTTGCAACTGGAAGAATACTTTCACTCAGTACTGAATTGAAACCACTCCAAGCTGGGACAGAGCAGGCTTCCCCCATCACCATTCTTGTCAACTGCCAGACCAAGTCAGTTACCACAGACCTCATGTAGCCATCACATTTCTTTACCTCCAATGTGGATGAAGAACCGAGTCCTCTTGGTTCAGGCCTGGAACGGGGCTTTGCGTATCTTTGGAGCGATGCTTCTTCATATTCTGATACATCCAAGGCTTTTGATGATGAGCGGGGAATACCCTTGATGTCTCCAGGAACAGCTGTTCTCTGATATAGGACAATTGCCATGGAATGGGTTGAAGATTTTCCGTCCAGAGTGTCCTCGTTCTGATCGAAGTTATCAATGGCCGAGTCAACAATGGTTGTCAAGTCCCTGTCATCAAAACTTTTCACCCCACGGGGAATGTAGACCTCTGGACTTGACAATTCATCCTTAGCCACAGAGGTCAGAAACCGTCTCACCTCATCATATGATACAGAGTATCCTATGGAGCCTAGAATGTCCAACAACTGTTTGCTTCCAAAGTCATGATGCATTTGGACACCAAGACCAAATGATATTGGAGTGGCAATTGAGCATGACAATGCGATGATGTTATGACATACAGCAAGCATTTTCAACAGATCTCTGGATTCCCTACCAACTTCAGAACAACCTAATGCACTCTCAAAGAAACGCTTAGAGGTACACCAACCAACAAAATCAAACAAGACATCAGGGACAAACTCTTTACATTTCCCTATCTCAATCTCACCACTGGGTGCATATTCATTTGCTTGAAATTTCAGTCCGGCAATGGCTTTTCGTATGATACCAGCAGCACGGTGCAAGACCTGAGAGTCACTGTCCTCTGCAACTGACAATGCTTCAAACTCTCCTTGTTCACTAATTACCATGTGGAGTTCATTGACCCTTTTCAAAGCATCCCCGATTGTCACATCTTTAGAACACACCAAATCAGACTTTCCACTTTGAGGGATGAAAATGATTTGGTCCCCGAAGTGATCTTTCAGCTTTTCTTTCAGTCTCCAACTGGTAATCCTTTGTTCTGATTCTGATTTCTCCCTCAGAATCTCGGTGTATCTAGAATGCAGTTCGGAAAGAAATACCACAGACTTTTTCTTCGAGAACACAGTACCGCGCATTTCATCACATAGCGATTGCAGTGCCTCATTAGAGGCGGATTGTGACATCTCATCGGTGGTTTCCTGGGTAGCTTTGGCTGCCTTCCTAACTGCCGCGAGTATATTCCTCTCGGTGATGTAATGTGTATAACACAGTCGGTGATATTTTGCGTCCTCTGCAAATAATTCGGTATGGAACAGCATTCGTGCACGCATTTGGTGGTCTTGCCTTTTCTCAGCTGCACTCAACATATGCTGGCGAGTTGTCTCTCCAGTCCCAGTCGTGATAGGGGTAAGTTTCTCACCCCTTTTGTATACTTTACCGCACACAAAACAGTCCCTCTTAATGTCAAATGCAGATGTTTCTGCTCGACTAAGTCTCCTTGAGCCTTGTGCCTCCTCACTAACAGTAGGCCTACTTGTCGATGGTTGTGGCGATTCATTCTTAACAAATGTAAGGTTCTGTTTGCTAGTGTAAGATGCTCGACAGTTTTTGTGGTATGCGATCTTGGTTTTTCCTGATAAAATGTCATCTCGTATTGGAAAAATTGCATCATACACACTGCCCCTACGTTGTTCAGCTGCATCGAGTAAAGTCTTAAGTCCTTCACGTTTCGGTTGCTGGACGACATTCAGCCGATCAGATTTTACATCCAAACGTTTGTTGCATATGATACACAAATTGTCCTGCGTTCTCCGCTTTTTTGGGGGTGGCTGTTCGCTCAGGTCCATGCTTCACCCTGAAAAAAATGAGGCAATGCATTACTATATAATTTAATCACTCAGGAAAGTTGTATTAGCATGTCCTGGACCTAAAAAATGCAGTTATTTGGTGCCCTCATGGTAATAAGGGTATCGTTTGCCAAGGAAATATCACTGGTATGGCGATATAGAATTTTGCTATTGTTCGGTAATTAAGGGGTTAATTAGCATTGTTGTAACGGGATAATTTTTGTACAACCATCCTTTTCATAAAGTAGACACCCATACCTTTCAAATAAAACAGGTCCCGCTTTATTCTACCGCCTGGAGGGGTATCACCTATTTTTAGAGGTCTTTTCAAGGGTTGGCCACAGCACTATATCCGGACGAATCATCTCGGGGACGAAACGTCTCGGGGATGAATCGCCCTGATTCCTTATGATAAACAGTTATTCATGCTGCTCCTGTCTGTACATCCTTAGGAAATGATTTGTCAAACCAGTCTCTGGGATAAATCAACCCGATTCCTCATCTAGTAAGTACTGTACGAATCGACTCGGTACAAATAAAAGTTGGGGCGTTGTACCTATAATAAAAATTCGACTCTTCCGGTGTTTGCTAGAAGCAAATATATCACCTACTTGGATGAAGAAAAGAAAAAGAAAGCACGAAATGAAATAACAAACAAAAGAAAATCGTGTGTGGACGTAATCGAAGAACTTAAGGTGAAACGCACAAGAATTGAAAGTGACATAGAAAAGTTAACTGTAGATGCTGACAAGCTTGCAGAAAAAGCTGAGGCCAGTGGGAGTTTAACATTAATTACTCAGTCAAACAGCTATCGTCGTAGGGCTAAAAAAAAGGCAGAAATGCTAGCCTCTGTAAAGAATGAGTCTGATATCCCAAAATAATTTAGTACCCAAGATTAATGTTCACCCTAAACAAGTCTGGAAAAGTCATGGAATTTTATTGTCTCGGGGTCTTGGAAAAAAGTTTGAAAGTCCTGGAAAAGGTATGGAAAAGTCATGGAATTTTATCCTTGTGTAGGTGTACGAACCCTGTTTGAGCATCGGCAGATGTCTCTTTCTATGGATACGGCCGCAGCGATTGTATTCTTAAATGAAAACATCGCTGAATGTTAGAATTTACGATAACCTGAGAGAACTGTATTAACTACTCGTCTCCTAAGTTCCAATGTGTTCTATGTGCCAGGAGGCACATACAGTACACAAAGAGTGTATTGGTACTCATCCACCCGCCACAGAGTCGGTGAAAGTCAGGTGGAGGGGATTAAAGGTCCGCGGTGGCGCAGTTATCAGAAGTTTTTGCCACTGGCTGACTGAGCGGACAGGATTAAGTAAATTAAGACGTGTCATCGTTCGAGCGGACACACCGGCAGAACGAGTGGACAGGATTAATTTCTTAATTAGCATTATCAACATAGTATTCAAGATTGACTGTTTGTAATAAAATTGGCGCTATGTGATAATTCTGCTACGTACAATACTGGCCTATATAAACGTCCATGTATGTACACAATTCTACTCCAGAATTTGTACCCCTCTAATCAGAATTTCTAAACAAAAAACACGTAGCTCGTGTAAATATTATTTAATAAATTAACACTGCAGAATATACATGTACATATGGCTATCATAACATTCACTTTTTCATGAGGACTGAAACGAAATTTGGGGCCAACTTCCACTATTCATTTCACGGGACCATTGAGGCATAACTCAAAATATTGGCAAGAAGGGAACTAACCCGTGGACTGATCGAAATACACAAATTTTGCGAAGACGAAACGAAAATTGCTATAAAGTGGGAACACAGAGAGGAAAAGATCCTGTAGCTTTCCCTATAAGCGCAAGCTGATTGCAGTTGCAGTTGAGGAGCAGTACTATGCTGGAGCAACAGTAGGAATCGGCGACCCAACAACCAGCACAATCCTAGAAAAAACAGGAATATACCTACAGTACGTGCCAAGTGTATCCTGTCTCAAACACCCGACATGGTGGACGATTTTCTGAAAATCACCGGGCAACGCCGTGTCACACGGTGTAATTTGACCAATTTAATCACCGTATGCAACAGTGTTTAGGTGTGGAAAAGATTATCTCCTTTTTGGTAAATCACTGTTTGCAACGGTTATTCAGTGTGAAAAGGATTATTTCCTTCTTGGTAATATAATTAACTGGCTACCAATTGCACGCTGTTGAAATGGGGTTTGGCGAACAGGCTAAGCCTATTTAAACGTGTATTGATTCAAACTGGTTACGTCACATTGTCACATGAAAACGATCGTACCAACAATTCCATTTCATTTTCATTCAGTACACTGGCCATAAAGGGATAAGGGTTTCAAAACGCAACTGAATTCTGACATCAGAGGTTTTCAGGAAATCTGCCAATGTCATGGCCGATTTCAATCACGCAGTGATTCACTGATTTTTCTATTGCAACCTGCAGCTGCAGAGGGACGATTAAAAAATCCACCTTAAAATCTGTTTGACTTTCACACAAGTCTACAAAGAATATTTGGCGGTAATAATAATTAATAATATATATGGCAAAATCAACTTTTCAATCGGATGTCTGTTTAAACAGAAAATTTCTTCATTTTCTTAACGTTGTGTTAACAAAAACCTCATCCCATTGCACGCCATGTCTGAAAAATTTGTTCCTTGGGGAACTCGGACCAGTTGAAGCTCCCCACACCCACCACCCACCCTCCTCCAAAGAACTCGGCTTGTGTTAAAGAAATTTGAAGCAGGTTGGTCTTATGAAAGGAATAGATGGATGGGCGGGGGAGGGGGGTGTTTTTGGCCCACCGGGGAGTCCGAGACGTTTCAATTTACCCTGGGACATTGTGTCCCCGATATTTTTGAAAACTCAACACGAAAACGTGCCGGGTAAAACACCGAGTTCGAAATGACCACTGGAAGCCATTTTGGCCACCGATCATATTCTGAGAAACTAAAACTAAAGGCATTACAAGCTCCTAACATGCTGCCAATTGACACCGTGCTTGAAATTTAATTCCCTCTTTTGAAATGGTGAAAATTAATGAGTCTATCGGGCACATATATTCGTCATGTCACCTTGATTGAAAAGATGGCACAGAACACCAATAACAATTTTGATACATTTATTGCCCTTTCCTTTTGTGGGTCCAATATATTTTAGGGGTCAGCAGTGGCGAGTAATCATTTCTTTCTTTTCTTTAATCAAAACATATATATTTACAAACCCAAACTTACAAATATTTAAATAACACAACAGGTTTGACACGCAGCACTATTTTGTATTTTTAAATCACCCTAACAAAAATACACGTTTTCTCAAAACAAAAACAGAAAATATCAGTATACGGAACATTGCGGGCAATTCGCCGCATCTTTAACACAGTTAGTTTACCATGATACTTTTTTTTTTATAAGGGTAGGTCTCTAGGTACCTAAGCACGAGGGTGGGGGGGGGGGGGGGGTGGGGGGGATAATGGAGATTGTAAGCACGGCCATCTCGAAACCTTACCTAGACAAATCGACCTAACTTTAAAATCCACCCCCCCCCCCCACCCCCTCTGAGATTTGAAGTTCACATAATTATCTTATATTAAGACTTTGGCCAGCCGCTGATTTGTCGCGGTTCTCATAAGAGAAAGCAATTATTCCCTCCCCCCCCCCCCCCCCCCCTTCTCCTTTCAGCATGCAGTGAACAAGGCCGTCACTTCCCTTTATTCATCAATAAACATTTCTATTCAGATTGTGTGTTTTGATTGTCATTTTAAAAAATAGAAAACTGTGTTTTCTTGTACAGGTTACTCACCATACCAGAAAAGTATGTAAGTACGTAAGGAAACTGTCCTAGGACCGAGTACTGACACCGCTCAAACATTCAAACTTTATAGTTTTTCGCCGGTCTTCTCAAACACTCATTATACCACCAACTTGAAAAGTGGGAAGTATATAGTGATCACTTGGTCCGACCGTCCGTCCGTCTGTCCATCCATCCATCCTTCCTTCTGTCCGTCCGACTGTTACGCTTTAGGGGGGTACACATCTGCTATCCGCAACTCCTCCTAAACCAGTGAACGGATTTCATTGAAACTCTCAGACATTCTTTTACATACATTGAAGGTGTGCACCTCCTATTTTGTTTTCAGATATTTTTATTTTTACAGTTTCCCATATTGAAAAATGAACTTTGTCAAATTCAGTTGACATTCTGTACAGATCTGCTATCCCTCCTAAACCTGCGAACGGATTTCATTGAAACTCTCAGACATTCTTTTACATACATTGCAGATGTGCATCTCCTGTTTTGTTTTCAGAAATTTTCATATTTACAGTTCCCCATATTCAAAAATGGTCTTTGTCAATTCAGGTTTTAGTAGGGAGGGGTATAGATCTGCTATCCGCTACTCCTCTTAAACCATTGAACAAACTCCATTGGATCTCTCAGGCATTCTCTTACATACACTGAAGATGTGCACCTCGTATTTTTCTTTCATATATTTTCATATTCCGACATACGTCCGTCCGCCCATTATGCTATAGGGGTGTTACACTTTGGGGGGGGGGGGGGGGTACACATCTGCTATCTGCAACTCCTCTTAAACCAGTGAATGGATTTCATTGAAACTCTCAGACATTCTTTTACATACATTGAAGATGTGCACCTCCTATTTTTTTTTTTAGATATTTTTTTTTTTACAGTTTCCCATATTGAAAAATGAACTTTGTCAAATTCAGTTGAAACTTTCAGACATTCTTTTACATATATTGAAGATGTGCACCTCCTGTTTTGTTTTCAGATATTTTCATTTTTAGCTCAACTTTGGCGAAGCCAAATTTGAGATTTTGTCATGGCCCGTCGTACGTCTGTCCGTCTGTACGTCAACACTTGGATACGGCTCGGGCTAGAGGCCGTATTTATGAACCGTTCTTTACGAAACTTCTTGGGTACCTTTGTTATGACTGTGGGACGAGAACGAGTGTTTTTGGGTGCGGTCCAA
Organism: Pictodentalium vernedei; assembly: GCA_031216915.1. Lineage (NCBI taxonomy): Eukaryota > Metazoa > Mollusca > Scaphopoda > Dentaliida > Dentaliidae > Pictodentalium > Pictodentalium vernedei. Next base: position 61,734,923 of record CM062288.1, on the reverse strand, counting down.
AATTCAAGATGGCTGCCAGCCTCCATTTTGTACCAACAGTGCAGAAATCTGTTTTTTGTACAGAACTTCCATATGAAAGCTCTGATTTGAATAATTTTTTGTATGTTTGTATGAATGTTTAGTACCATGAGATACATCACATATCATACGGGTTTTTTTTCTCGTGCTTAAATTATGCAAATTAGACTAACTTTGATTAATTTTGTGTTACTTTCAGCACTGTCAGTGCAAATGCCAATACAGCTCGGGCTAGAGGCCGCTTTTATGAACCGATCTTTATGAAACTTCTTGGGTACCTTTGTTATCACCGTGGGACGAGAATGAGTGTTTTTGGGTCCAGTCTGAAATTCAAGATGGCCGCTGGCAGCCATTTTGTTCAAAATTTGGAGCAATCAGATTTTTTGCGCAGAACTTCCACATAAAAGCTCTGATTTGAATAATTTTTTGTATGAATGTTTAGTAACATGGGATACATCACATATAATACAGGTTTTTTTCTTGTGCAGAAATTATGCAAAATTAGATGAACTTTGATTTTTAGCTCAACTTTGACGAAGTCAAATTTGAGCTATTGTCATGGCCCGTCTGTCCGTACGTCAACAATTGGCTATGGCTCGGGCTAGAGGTCGTATTTATGAACCGATCTTTACGAAACTTCTTGGGTACCTTTGTTATGACCGTGGGACGAGAACGAGTGTTTTTGGGTGCGGTCTGAAAATCAAGATGGCTGCCAGCCGCCATTTTGTACCGATGATGCAGAAATCTGTTTTTTGTACAGAACTTCCATATGAAAGCTCTGATTTGAATAATTTTTTGTATGAATGTTTAGTACCATGGGATACATCACATATAATACGGGTTTTTTTCTCGTGCGTAAATTGTGCAATTTAGACTAATTTTGATGTTTTTGGTGTTACTTTCAGCACTGTAAGTGCAAATGCCAATACGGCTCGGGCTAGAGGCCGTATTTATGAACCGATCTTTACGAAACTTCTTGGGTACCTTTGGTATCTCCGTGGGACGAAAACGAGTGTTTTTGGGTCCGGTCCGAAATTCAAGATGGCCGAAGGCAGCCATTTTGTACAAAATTAGGTGCAATCAGATTTTTGCACAGAACTTCCATATGAAAGTGCTGATTTGAATAATTTTTTGTGTGAATGTTTAGTACCATGGGATACATCACATATAATACGGGTTTTTTTCTTGTGCAGAAATTATGCAAATTAGATGAACTTTGATTTTTTCAGTGCGACTTACACACAGTAAGTACACATGTCAATATGGCTCAGACTAGAGTCTATTTATGAACTCATCTTCACGAAATGTCTTGGGTACCTTTGTTATCACCTTGGGACGAGAACGAGTGTTTCTGGTTACGGTCTAAAATTCAAGATGGCTGCCAGTGGCCATTTTGTACCGAAATTAGGTCTAATCAGTTTTTTGTACACAACTTCTATACAGCTCAGATTAGAGGCCATATTTATGAACCAATCTTTACGAAACTTCTTGGGTACCTTTGTTATCATCGTGGGATGAGAGCGAGTGTTTTTGGGTGTGGTCCGAAATTCAAGATGGCCACCAGCAGCCATTTTGTACCAAAATTAGTGCAATCAGTCTTTTGTACAGAACTTCTGTATGAAAGTTCTGATTTGAATAAATTTTTGTATGAATGTTTAGTAACATGGAATACATCACATATTGTAAGGGTTTTTTTTTTCATGCAGAAATTATGCAAATTAGATGAACTTTGATTTATTCAGTGCTACTTACACAATGTGAGCACACATGTCAATACGGCTCAGGGTAGAGGCTGTATTTATGAACTGATCTTCACAAAACTTCTTGGGTACCTTTGTTATCACCTTGGGACGAGAATGAGTGTTTCTGGGTACTGTCCAAAATTCAAGATGGCTACCAGTGGCCATTTTGTACCAAAATTAGGTCCAATCAGTTTTTTGTCACAAGTTCTATACAGCTCGTATTTATGAATTGATCTTCACAAAACTTCTTGGGTACCTTTGTTTTCACCTTAGGACAGGAACAAGTGTGTTTTGGGATGCCTTTGTTATCACTGTGCTATGAGAATAAATATTTTGGGGTTCAGTCAGACCCACTCTGGGACTCAAAAGATTTCTTTTCTAGTTTAGCATCTGACCTTCACCCACCGTTACAATACTTTACCTTTTCCATTTGTTACAGGCAACGGTCAGTATTTATGTACAGACCGTTACAATACTTTATATGTACCTTTGTTATCAGGTCATTACCTAGATGTTTGTCATTGCTGTGTCACATACTACACGTGCATGTCTTTGTCTTGACAAGTTGAGCTACAGTGTCATTGACACTTTCATTTCAGTGCTACTTACACACAGTAAGTACACATGTCCATGCGGCTCGGGCTAGAGGCTGTATTTATCAACCGATCTTCACGAAACTTCTTGGGTACCTCTGTTATCACCTTGGAATGAGAATGAGTGTTTCTGAGTGCGGTCCAAAATTCAAGATGGCTGCCAGTGGCCATTTTTTATCGAAATTAGGTCTAATCAGTTTTTTGTACACAACTTCTATACGGCTTAGGCTAGAGGCTGTATTTATGAACCAATCTTTATGAAACTTCTTGGGTACCTTTGTTATCATTGTGGGATGAGAACAAGTGTTTTTGGGTGTGGTTCGAAATTCAAGATGGCCACCAGCAGCCATTTTGTACCGTAATTAGTGCAATCAGTCTTTTGTACAGAACTTATGTAAATCAGTATAGGAGCCCGATTTCGAACTTAATGCATTTCAGGCAAATTTCTTTGAAAATCTTCTTCTCCAGATCCAGCAGGCAGAATCTTTTGATATTGGGTATGCAACATTGTAGGGTGGATCTGATTCAAGTTTGTTCAAATCGGCTCCCTAGATTCATATTTGGGCTCAATATAGGAGCTCGAATTCGAACTTAGTGCATTTCAGGCAAATTTCTTCAAAAATCTTCTTCTCCAGATCCAGCAGGCAGAATCTTTTGATATTTGGTATGCAACGTTGCGGGGTAGATCTGATTCAAGTTTGTTCAAATCGGCCCCCTGGATTCATACTTGGGCTTACTATAGAAGCCCGAATTCGAACTTACTGCATTTCAGGCAAATTTCTTAAAAAATCTTCTTCTCCAGATCCAGCAGGCAGAATCTTTTCATATTTGGTAAGCAACATTGTGGGGTGGATCTGATTCAAGTTTGTTCAAATCAGCCCCCTGGGTTTATATTTGGGCTCAGTATAGGAGCCCAAATTTGAACAGTGCATTTCAAGCAAATTTATTAAAAAATCTTCTCCAGATCCAGCAGGCAGAATCTTTTGATATTTGGTATGCAACATTGTGGGGTGGATCTGATTCAAGTTTGTTCAAATCGGCTTCCTAGATTCATACTTGGGCTTACTATAGAAGCCCGAATGCGAACTTACTGCATTTCAGGCAAATTTCTTAAAAAATCTTCTTCTCCAGATCCAGCAGGCAGAATCTTTTCATATTTGGTAAGCAACATTGTGGGGTGGATCGGATTCAAGTTTGTTCAAATCAGCCCCCTGGGTTTATATTTGGGCTCAGTACAGGAGCCCAAATTTGAACAGTGCATTTCAGGCAAGTTTCTTAAAAAATCTTCTTCTCCAGATCCAGCAGGCAGAATCTTTTGATATTTGGTGTGCAACATTGTGGGGTGGATCTGATTCAAGTTTGTTCAAATCGGCTTCCTAGATTCATATTTGGGCTCACTATAGAAGCTCGAATTCTAGTGATGGGCCGATGATCGGTAAATATAATTGGCAACTGCAGATTATGGGCCATCGGAAAATAATCGGTACTCGCCGTTGAACATCGGCAGTGCAGATTATAGTTTGACTCCCACACATTTTCCTTCTATTCAGTGTTTACCTAAAAAATAAATAAATTCATGCCACACAAATATGTTGACCTTTGTATAAGGGAATGTATCTATCAAACATTGATTACATGTAATTTACAGTTAGTCAGAACAAACAACTGTAAATTACATGTAATCAATATTTGATAGATACGTTCCTCTCACCAAATCACTGTTATGTGCTTTCGTCACTACAGAACAGTTTTGTTTCGGAATGTGAATCACTAATCTGTATAGGAAGTTACCAGTACAACTTGGGTCTAAGGAAATTGTGTACACTCCAAACACCTTAACTGCTACTATGATACTGTCCATGCTCATTAATTCCAATGGAATGCTTTCTAAACTTTTTTATCCTTAGCTGATTTTTCCAATGACTGGAGTTGTGAACGATCTCAGCTAATTTCTTTTGTGGGCCAAAACTTTCATGGGCCATTTTTGCAATGGATGTGGTTTCCTTTCTAAGGCAAACATTTCAATTATGTTTTTGAAGAAATGAATTGAGAAGTTGAACTGCATAATTCAAATTAATTTTCTTATATTTCCGCAATAATCGGTAATCGGATCGGAATCGGCCGATTATTCAGCTTCAATGATCGGAATCGGCACACAGGTGAAAACCATAATCGGCCCATCACTATCGAATTCGAACTTAGTGCATTTCAGGCAAATTTCTTCAAAAATTTTCTTCTCCAGATCCAGCAGGCAGAATCTTTTGATATTTGGTATGCAACATTGTGGGATGGATCTGATGCAAATTTGTTCAAATCGGCTCCCTAGATTCATATTTGGGCTTACTATAGAAGCTCGAATTCGAACTTAGTGCATTTCAGGCAAATTTCTTAAAAAATCATCTTCTCCAGATCCAGCAGGCAGAATCTTTTGATATATGGTATGCAACATTGCGGGGTGGATCTGATTCAAGTTTGTTCAAATCGGCCCCCTGGATTCATATTTGGGCTCACTATAGAAGCTCGAATTCAAACTTAGTGCATTTCGGGCAAATTTCTTCAAAAATCTTCTTCTCCAGATCCAGCAGGCAGAATCTTTTGATATTTGGTATGCAACATTGTGGGGTGGATCTGATTCAAGTTTGTTCAAATCGGCTTCCTAGATTCATATTTGGGCTCACTATAAAAGCTTGAATTCGAACTTAGTGCATTTCAGGCAAATTTCTTAAAAAATCTTCTTCTCCAGATCCAGCTTCAGAATCTTTTCATATTTGGTAAGCAACATTGTGGGGTGGATCTGATTCAAGTTTGTTCAAATCGGCCCCCTGGGTTTATATTTGGGCTCCATATAGGAGCCCAAATTTTAACTTAGTGCATTTCAGGCATATTTCTTAAATAATCTTCTTCTCCAGATCCAGCAGGCAGAATCTTTTGATATTTGGTATGCAACATTGTGGGGTGGATCTGATTCAAGTTTGTTCAAATCGGCCCCCTGGGTTTATTTTTGGGCTCAGTATAGGAGCCCAAATTTGAACTTAGTGCATTTCAGGCAAATTTCTTTGAAAATCTTCTTCTCAAGATCCAGCAGGCAGAATCTTCTGATATTGGGTATGCACCATGCTTAGGGGGGTGAGATTCAAGTTTGTTCAAGCCAGGTCCCTGGGTTCATATTTGGGCTCACTGTGGTAGCCCGAATTATAACTTAGTTCAAAATGAGGAATTTTCTTTAAAAATCTTCTTCAGATCCAGCAGTCGGAATGTTTTGATATTTGGTATGCAGCATCCTTAGGGGGTGAGATTCAAGTTTGTTCAAGCCATGTCCATAGGTCCATATTTGGACTCACTGTGGGAGCTCGAATTGTAACTTAGTTCAAAATGAGGACTTTTCTTTAAAAATCTTCTTCTTCAGCCATGTCCCTAGGTCCATATTTGGACTCACTGTGGGAGCTCGAATTGTAACTTAGTTCAAAATGAGGACTTTTCTTTAAAAATCTTCTTCTTCAGATCCAGCAGTCTGAATGTTTTGATATTTGGTGTGCAGCATCCTTAGGGGGGGTGAGATTCAAGTTTGTTAAAGCCAAGTCCCTGGCTTCATATATGGGCTCCCTGTGGGAGCCTGAATTATAACTTAGTTCAATATGAGGAATATTCTTTAAAAATCTTTTTTTTTTTTTTGGATCCACTGGTCAGAATCTTTGGATATTTGGTATAAGCTTTTCTTAGGAGGAGCAGATGCAACTTGTTGAAATCAATTCTCTGGGTTGATATAAATTTAGGCTACCATGTCAGGTGAGCGCCCTCAGGCCCCCTTGGGGCCTCTTGTTTTGTATAAAGCTTACTTTTATCCAGTAGAATAGAATGGTTAAAAAAACCCTATCGGTTTGATCACAGGGTACTTTTTTCAGGACTTTGGAAAAGTGCTGAGTCCGCACTTTTTAACACTGTAGGCAATGGGAAAAACAATCTTCTTCTCCACATCCAGCAGGCAGAATCTTTTGATATTTGGTATGCAACATTGTAGGGTGGATCTGATTCAAGTTTGTTCAAATCGGCCCCCTGGGTTCATATTTGGGCTCAGTATAGGAGCCCGATTTCGAACTTAGTGTATTTCAGGCAAATTTCTTAAAAAAAACTTCTCCAGATCCAGCAGGCAGAATCTTTTGATATTTGGTATGCAACATTGTGGGGTGGATCTGATTCAAGTTTGTTCAAATCGGCTCCCTAGATTCATATTTGGACTCACTATAGAAGCTTGAATTCGAACTTACTGCATTTCAGGCAAATTTCTTAAAAAATCTTCTTCTCCAGATCCAGCAGGCAGAATCTTTTGATATTTGGTATGCAACATTGTGGGGTGGATCTGATTCAAGTTTGTTCAAATCGGCCCCCTGGGTTCATATTTGGGCTCACTATAGAAGCCCGAATTCAAACTTAGAGCATATCAGGCAAATTTCTTTAAAAATCTTCTTCTCCAGATTCAGCAGGCAGAATCTTCTGATATCTGGTATGGAACATTGTGGGGTGTATCTGATTCAAGTTTGTTCAAATCGGACCCCTGGGTTTATATTTGGGCTCAGTATAGGAGCCCAAATTTGAACTTAGTGCATTTCTGGCAAATTTCTTTGAAAATCTTCTTCTCAAGATCCAGCAGGCAGAATCTTTTGATATTGGGTATGCCCCATGCTTAGGGGGTGAGATTCAAGTTTGTTCAAGCTAAGTCCCTGGGTTCATATTTGGGCTCACTGTGGTAGCCCGAATTATAACTTAGTTCAAAATGAGGAATTTTCTTTAAAAATCTTCTTCAAATCCAGCAGTCGGAATGTTTTGATATTTGGTATGCAGCATCCTTAGGGGTGTGAGATTCAAGTTTGTTCAAGCCATGTCCCTAGGTCCATATTTGGGGTCACTGTGGGAGCCCGAATGATAACTTAGTTCAAAATGCGGAATTTTCTTTAAAAATCTTCTTCTTCAGATCCAGCAGTCAGAATGTTTTGATATTTGGTATGCAGCATCGTTAGGGGGGTGAGATTCACGTTTGTTAAAGCCAAGTCCCTGGGTTCATATATGGGCTCCCTGTGGGAGCCCAAATTATAACTTAGTTCAATTTGAGGAATGTTCTTTAAAAATCTTTTTTTTTTAGATCCACTGGACAGAATCTTTGGATATTTGGTTTCAGCTTTTCTTAGGAGGAGCAGATGCAACTTGTTGAAATCAATTCTCTGGGTTGATATTTAGGCTACCATTTCAGGTGAGCGCCCTCAGGCCCCCTGCGGCCTCTTGTTTTGTAACCGCTGTGGATAGCATGCGAGTGCTTCCCCACTCCTATTTGTGTGAGATTGTTATTGATATTCTCACCAAGACCAGTGACATCTCTCTGTGGCAATCCACCCCTCCGTCTTATCGTGACACATTTCACTGACTATCAAAAGGACCGGAGCCAGACTATTTTGTATACGATACATGTCGACAAGTTTCTTGTACCCCCCACCCCCGGCAATTTTCATAATTTTTTTTTTTTTTGGGGGGGGGGGGGGGGGGGGGGGGGGGCAAGTTTGACTGACCTACCTATGCAGTCCTGTCTTCAATGAGAAGCTTTGTCCCTCTAGTGCAAACTTGCACCCAAATCCTTTAAATAACTTTTTGGTGTGGCACAACTCACGGCAAGTACCACGGCAAAACATTATTTTACGGACTTTGGATCCAAGTGTGAACTATCGCCAGTGGCATAGGAAGCATTTGAATGGGGGGAGGGGGTCAAATTTCTTAACGTTGGGGGGGGGGGGGGGCACACATTTCTGATTATTAAGTGATATGGCTGGGCAGCAGATGTCGAAGGCATCTGACATGAGCGCTGAAGCCACAAAGTGAATGGGGGGGGGGGGGGGGCGGTTCCGGGGGCGTTTCCAGACAAAAATTTAAAACAGAGGTATCAAATGGTGCATTCTGGTGGCTTTTTGAAAATCCTTTTGTTTTCTTCAATAGAAAAAGTCGGATGTTTTAAGAGCATTTGGACATTTTTAGCTCAACTTGACAAAGTCAAGCTGAGCTATTGCCATCACTTCTCGTCCGTCGGCATACATACGTACGTACGTACGTACGTACGTTAGTATGTTAGTACGTTAGTACTTACATCCACAATTTCCTTTGGCACACCTCACAGGTCGCATTTATGATCAGATTACTTTGAAACTTCTTATGCTTGTTTGGGGCGACCTCTAGATGGGAGCTATCGATTTTCTTCAATTTCCGTCAAAAAATGTTGCCGCGGCCAACGTTCTTAGAACTTAGTTTAGTCAAACCACAATATTTCCCTTTGGCACACCCTATAGGGCACATTTATGATTTGGTTGCTTTAAAACCTGGTATGCTTATTTAGGGTGACCTCTAGATGGGAGCTATCGATTTTCTTCAATTTCCGGCAAAAAATGTTGCCACGGCCAACGTTCGTAGAACTTAGTTCAGTCAGACCTCAATATTTCCCTGTGGCACACCCTACAGGGCCCATTTATGATCAGATTGCTTTGAAACCTGGTATGCTTGTTTGGGGAGACCTCTAGATGGGAGCTATCGATTTTCTTCAATTTCTGTCAAAAAATGTTGCCGCAGCCAACGTTCTTAGAACTTAGTTTAGTCAGAAGACTCAATATTTCCCTTTGGCACACCCTACAGGGTACATTTATGATCGGATTGCTTTGAAACCTGGCATGCTTGTTTGGGGTGGCATCTAGATGGGAGCTATCGATTTTCTTCAATTTCCGTCAAAAAATGTTGCCGTGGCCAACGTTTTTAGAACTCAGTTTAGTCAGACCACAATATTTCCCTTTGGCACACCCTACAGGGCACATTTATGATTTGATTGCTTTGAAACCTGGTATGCTTGTTTGGGGAGACCTCTAGATGGGAGCTATCGATTTTCTTCAATTTCCATCAAAAAATGTTGCCACGGCCAACGTCCTTAGAACTTGGTTTAGTCAGAAGACTCGATATTTCCCTTTGGCACACCCTACAGGGCACATTTATGATCGGATTGCTTTGAAACCTTTCATGCTTGTTTGGGATGACCTCTAGATGGGAGCTATTGATTTTCTTCAATTTCCATCAAAAAATGTTGCCGCAGCCAACATTCTTAGAACTTAGTTTAGTCAGACCACAATATTTCCCTTTGGCTCACCCTACAGGGCTCATTTATGATTAGATTGCTTTAAAACCTGGTATGCTTATTTACGGTGACCTCTAGATGGGAGCTATCGATTTTCTTCCATTTCCGTCAAAAAATGTTGCCATGGCCAACGTTCTTATAATTTAGTCTAGTCAGACTACAATATTTCCCTTTTGTACACCCTACAGGGCACATTTATGATCGGATTGCTTTGAAACCTGGCATGCTTGTTTGGGGAGGCCTCTAGATGGGAGCTATCGATTTTCTTCAGTTTCTGTCAAAAAATGTTGCCACTGGCAAAAAAACTGACATTGGTCCCAATGATCTTCAATTTTGCCATCTCATTTAGAACTTACTAAGTTCAAGTTTGTCAAGTTGAGCTACAGTGTCATTGACACTTTCATTAAAGATGCTGGTACTTCCTTCCCATGAATTAATGCTGCGTGTCGTGACACAGGATTTGCGAAATTTATGCAAGGGAAATGTTGTATCCGCAGGAACAGATGCCCAATCATGCCTCTATAGGTTCATGAATAAGTCATGGAAACCGCAACCAAAAAACTGAATTTGTCTTTGTACTGCATACGCAAAAGTGTAAGTTACACTTGTGTGCATGAAGTTCCAAGACAAATTCGACAGTGTTGGCTGGTTATACAGGCAGGCGAGGCCTATTTTCACCAAACACGGGAAAGGGGGGTGGGGGGAGGTGGCTCCTGTGCCCCCCCCCCCCTGGTTTCTATGCCCCTGACTACCTTCGACAGTATAGTAATAAAACAGATTACCAGCTAATATACTGCAAGGAGATGGCGTAGCCGAGAAAGCTGGTAGGGGCGGGGTGTGGTAAAAAATGAAAATACGTTATAACTGATTTATATATGAATTTGTTAGATGTATGTTTGACACGTATCAACTAAAACACACATTGAGGCAAAAAAAGAAATATTTAAAAAAAATTGCATGGGCGATGGGATTACAACCCCCCACTCTCCCCGCTGCCCTGAATAAGTAGAAACATAGAAACAATTTTTGTTGGAAAATTTGTAGCTTGTAGTGACGGAAAGGTATCTACCCCACTGCCGTAGGAATGCAAATACATGTACATTTACACCACAAAAGTTCGTTTTAAACTTTTATACATGGACGAAATAGACAGCGCAAATTTGTACCAGCTGAAAACGAAGTGGAAGATTTCTGTTTTTTCGACACATGTGCACACACCACTTTTTTCATGCACATGTTGGGTTCCACGAAAATGCAAACGAATCGAAGGCACACACATACAATGATACATGCGTTGGTCAATATTTCTATTTTTTCTGTCTTTGCGTACACATTTAGGGCTTTATCCTCATCTTAATTTGTTGTCGTTGCACATATACATGGTCAAAAATACTTACACCGAACACATAAATACTGAAAAAACAGAAGACTAGTTCATTATGGTCACGAATCTTGCAGTTGATATATACCGCTTACAACAGAGACCACTCTACAATTGACATTCCTCGTTTGACTGTCGATCAGTTCGAATGCTCAACTGGATTCTCTGTGAGCACCACTAAAACACAGCAAAATGAATCTACCACAGAAGTTATTGGACATATTAGCATGTCTGAATGTGGGTGATACCAGAAACTGGACAATCCATGTTTCTGGTGCAACCTGCCAGGTGATATTGGACTTTCCAATACCACCTGGAATGGCTCCAACAAACAAGCCAAAGAAGCCTGCAACCAGACCACCGGCCTCTATGGGGAGTGGTAGAACCTTTGCCCAGTCGGGTTCTGGTCCACACCCAGAGAACGCTGAGAAAACGGAAGAAGAAGAAAAAGAAGAAAAGCCTGTCCTCAGTGCGCCAGTGTTGAAATCAATTCTCTGGGTTGATATTTAGGCTACCATGTCAGGTGAGTGCCCTCAGGCCCCTTGGGGCCTCTTGTTTTGTAACCGCTGTGGATAGCACGCGAGTGCTCCCACACTCCTATTTGTGTGAGATTGTCATTGATATTCTCACCAACACCAGTGACAATTTGTGAAATGTATGTTTGACACATATAAACTAAAACACACACTGAGGCGAAAAAAGAAATATTTTAAAAAAATTGTATGGGCGATGGGATTACAACCCCTCACCGCTCTGAATAAGTAGAAACATAGAAACAATTTTTGTTGGAAAATTTGTAGCTTGTAGTGACGGAAAGGTATCTACCCCACTGCCGTAGGAATGCAAATACATGTACATTTACACCACAAAAGTTTGTTTTAAACTTTTATACATGGACGAAATAGACATCGCAAATTTGTACCAGCTGAAAACGAAGTGGAAGATTTCTGTTTTTTCGATGCATGTTGTCGCGTGCACACACCACTTTTTATGTGTACCCAAAGTATGTATGGTACACATAATGCCGGCATCCGGGATGACCATCCGTCGTTCGTCCATCCTTTGTCCGTCTGTCTGTCCGTCCGGCATCCGTATCCATTTCTTTGTCATTCGATAACTTGAAAAATATTGCTTGGATTGTCAAGTTACTTTATATTTGTGTTCAGGTTACTGATGTGCCGAGCTGTATAGTTTTTGGTGTAAGTTTGATAATTTGATCCTGAGATATTAACCCTTTATCCTTCAAATTGAAAATTCCTCCAATCCCTTTGGCATTTGATAACTTGAAAAATATTGCTTGGATTGTCTAGTTACTTTATATTTGTGTTCAGGTTACTGATTTTCCGAGCTGTATAGTTTTTGGTATAAACCTGATGATTTGATCCCGAGATATTAACCCTTTATCCTTCAAATTGAAAATTCCTCCAATCTCTTTGGCATTCGATAACTTGAAAAATATTGCTTGGATTGTCAAGTTACTTTACATTTGTGTTCAGGTTACTGATGTGCCGAACTGTATAGTTTTTGGTGTAAATCTGATAATTTAATCCTGAGATATTAACCCTTTATCCTTCAAATTGAAAATTCCTCCAATCCCTTTGGCATTCGATATTTTGAAAAATATTGCTTGGATTGTCAAGTTACTTTATATTTGTGTTCAGGTTACTGATGTGCCGAGCTGTATAGTTTTTGATGTAAATCTGATAATTTAATCCTGAGATATTAACCCTTTATCCTTCAAATTGAAAATTCCTCCAATCCCTTTCGCATTCGATAACTTGAAAAATATTGCTTGGATTGTCAAGTTACTTTATAATTGTGTTCAGGTTACTGATGTGCTGAGCTGTATAGTTAGCTCAACTTTGGCGAAGCCAAATTTGGTCTTATGCCATGGCCCGTCGTCCGTCTGTCCGTCAACAATTGGATACGGCTCGGGCTGGAGGCCGTATTTATGAACCGATCTTTACGAAACTTCTTGGGTACCTTTGTTATGACTGTGGGACGAGAACGAGTGTTTTTGGGTGCGGTCCGAAATTCAAGATGGCTGCCAGCCACCATTTTGTACCGACGATGCAGAAATCTGTTTTTTGTACAGAACTTCCATATGAAAGCTCTGATTTGAATAATTTTTTGTATGAATGTTTAGTACCATGGGATACATCACATATAATACGGGTTTTTTTCTCGTGCATAAATTATGCAAATCAGACTAACTTTGATGTTTTTTGGTGTTACTTTCAGCACTGTAAATGTATATGCCAATACGGCTCGGGCTAGAGGCCGTATTTATGAACTGATCTTTACGAAACTCCTTGGGTACCTTTGTTATCACCGTGGGACGAGAACGAGTGTTTTTGGGTCCGGTCCGAAATTCAAGATGGCCGATGGCAGCCATTTTGTACAAAATTTGGTGCAATCAGATTTTTGCACAGAACTTCCATATGAAAGCGCTGATTTGAATAATTTTTTGTGTGAATGTTTAGTACCATGGGATACATCACATATAATATGTTTTTTTTTCTCGTGCAAGAATTATGCAAATTAGATGAACTTTGATTTTTTCAGTTGTACTTACACACAGTAAGTACACATGTCAATACGGCTCGGGCTAGAGTCTGTATTTATGAACCGATCTTCACGAAACTTCTTGGGTCCCTTTGTTATCACCGTGGGATGAGAACGAGTGTTTCTGGGTGCGGTCCAAAATTCAAGATGGCCCCCAGCAGCCATTTTGTACCAAAATTAGTGCAATCAGACTTTTGTACAGAACTTCTGTATGAAAGTTCTAATTTGAATAAATTTTTGTATGAATGTTTAGTAACATGGAATACATCACATATAGTACGGGTTTTTTTCTCGTGCAGAAATTATGCAAATTAGATGAACTTTGATTTATTCAGTGCTACTTATACACTGTAAGTGCACATGTCAATACGGCTCGGGCTAGAGGCTGTATTTATGAACCGATCTTCACAAAACTTCTTGGGTACCTTTGTTATCACCTTGGGACAAGAACGAGTGTTTCTGGGTGTGGTCCAAAATTCAAGATGGCTGCCAGTGGCTATTTTGTACCGAAATTAGGTCCAATCAGTTTTTTGTCACAACTTCTACACAGCTCATATTTGTGAACTGATCTTCACGAAACATCTTGGGTACCTTTGTTTTCACCTTGGGACAGGAATGAGTGTGTTTTGGGGTGCCTTTGTTATCACTGTGCTATGAGAACAAATATTTTGGGGTTCAGTCAGACCAACTCTGGGACTCAAAGATTTTTTTCTAGTTTAGCATCTGACTGTCTCCCACCTTTACAATACTTTATCAACAATTTGTTACAGGCAACGGTCAGTATTATGTACAGACCGTTACAATACTTTATATGTACCTTTGTTATCAGGTCATTACCTAGATGTTTGTCATTGTTGTGTCACATACTATACATGTACATGTCTTTGTCTTGACAAGTTGAGCTACAGTGTCATTGACACTTTCATTTTTGGTGTAAATCTGATAATTTGATCCGGAGATATTAACCCCCTTTATCCTTTAAATTGAAAATTCCTCCAATCCCTTTGGCATGAGATAACTCAAAAAATATCAAACCGATTGTCATGTTACTTTATATATTTATTCAGGTTACTGATGTGCTGTGCTGTATAGTTTTTTATGTAAATCTGATAATTTGATCCGGAGATATTAACCCTTTCTCCATCAAATTAGACACTCCTCCAATCCATTTCTATATGTACCCATACCTTGTATGGTGTACATTATGTCAGCATCCGTGGTGGCCCTCCGTCATACAGCTTTCTACTAATTGCGCTTATGGGTACACATCTGACAATTTCATCGGCCTATTTTTTCATGTACATGTTTGGTTCCACGAAAACGCAAACGAATCGAAGGCACACACATACAGTGATACATGCATTGGTCAGTATTTCTATTTTTTCTGTCTCCGCGTACACATTTAGGGCTTTGTCCTCATCTTAATTTGTTGCCGTTGCACAGATACATGTAATCATTGAAACATCGATTTCAGTGCTTATAAATAAAACACGGTTGAACACCGTGGCGGAATAATGGACATTAATTATTCATTATCGCTACCGAAAAACATCAAACACCGGCTTTACAGTACTGTGATCACAAAAGTGGTCTTTAGCTGATCCGATCGAAACAAAATTTAAACAAAATTGCGACTGTGAAGTGCAATTTTGTGCGTAGAACAAGAAGCAATCGATAGAAAATCGAAAGAAAATCGTGATTCATTTTCGACGACCGATGAAACGATTCGTTAATTAAAAGGACAGAATCGCGATTATACCTAGGATAGAAGCAAGAAGATAAGCAGACTGTCATCTGCAAAATGAGGTTCCCAGAGGGTGAATTTAGTGTTGCTGCCCTGCACTTTCTTTTGATTTTTTTTACAATTATGGGGGAGCCAATCCAGCAATTCCAGCACCAGTGGCATAGACACGTGGTTGCGGCGGAGGGGGGAGGGGTGGCTCTGATCACCCCCTTCCCCCACTTTCCTTTGGTGTGAATGGGGTGTAACGACAGGAGGGTCCTTGTTAGGTCTGGGATCGATCAACAGAACCCCACTACAACCTTACAGGCAACATAGTGGTCCCCTACAAATAGATACCACCATCACCAATTACACTATCCTGGCTACACTCCTGAGCCATTCAATGGAGTGACTGCACTTGGCAATGGGTAATTTCGAAATGGGTACATGTACTAAACCAGAGGGTATTGCCCTACACAGTCTTTCCAGCCCAGACCTACCAAATTAAGGAGTTCCTACCAAATTAAGGAGTTAACCTCCCATGTGTAAATCAAAACCCTCTTCCAACACACGAGAGGGCAACATGACCGTGGCTTGACCAACTTGGCTATGTGCCAACCCAACATCTGCCCTTGATATCACATCTGTTGACTCACTTGACTGTGAATGTTACATTGATGACCAGCGCTCTCGTATCCTGCCTGTACTGACAATTGATTGAACTTGACTTTACTCTTCTGTCGTGGACACCATATAGCCACTGCTTTTTAACCCTTCACCTTATGAACTGGCTTCATCCACCTTAGTAATTTAATTAATTTAGCAGTTGAAACAGAAAAGAATACAGTACAGCCTATAATACAGTAGAAAGCCAATTACTCAACTAACTCGCTAACAACAATATACATGTAATATCGCCATAATGTAACTTCACTGACGCAGCATAAAGGATTATAAGCTTCCCTATAGACTTTTCTTTACAGGAACTCAAAGGCCACTGATGAGGCTTGTAATAGATATATCACTATTTTGTGTACTATATGGGTAAATAATTGTACAGTTGTGCAGGTGTCTGGAGATATTTTGGACGAGGCGAAGCCGAGTCCAAATATTGGAGGACACCTGCACAACTGTACAATTATTTACCCATATTGTACACAAAATAGTGATTTTTGTGATTTAATCCACAGCCCCTCAATGTTAACAAAAGTAAAAAAAAATTATATTTTAGAAAGTTTGACACGAGTAAAACCACATTTTAAAACACTTTTTGCTTGCTCTACCCCCGAAAAACAAAATGGGCATAACCCATTATTTGCTTGCTAGAAAGTCTATTGAAGTTATGAAACGCATCAGTAGTTCAGATATTGTGAACAGATCTGTGGCTTCAAAGTGAACTCACATCATGACGTAAATTTTTCTCTCGCTAATATAATGTCTCAGCTCAAGGGTGGAACACTTGTTCCATCCCTCATCGAAAGTGCGGCAGATAAATTTAATAATCGTTCATTTTTAAAGCATTTGGAAGAATAATTCTTTTTTTTATCTGAAGAAGAGGTTCGCTTTCCCTCAGGGGTGGTGGGTGGTGGTGCCTGATTGCCGTCTTAATATTTGAAAGAGGGCGTTTTTTTTAGGTTACTTATTTATTTACTGGTGTTTAAGGTCACTTTTCTGCAGCTATGGCTAATTGTGACCGCAAGAAAAGGTGTAAAGTCAAGTTTAGCCAATCGTTTACACCCATGCTGCCCATTTTAGGGGATTTCTACCCCGAGCACTGGTGACCAGGTCCTATTTTACCAGTAAAACTGAACTTGTTTACCACAGCAAACAAGCACTGCTTCACTTCCGAGGTTTCCACAGGAGTCCTTTTTATGTTACCAGGGTTGTTGCTTATTAAAAGCAACAAAAAATTAAAAAGTACATTATAATTTGGACACGATGCACACTCAATTCAGTAGCTCTGTCGAGAAAAGCTTGTCGATAATTCATGTGTTAGAAAGTTTTTCACACCTCCTTTACAGCATCTTTACTTTTGAATGGTTATGATTACAGTACCGTGACAATCGTACAAATATCTAGTTATTGGGACTGTTTCAAAACCGTCCCAATATCCAGATATTGGTACTGTTTTACTGAGCTGTTCTCATCAAAACCGTACTTGGTATGATTTTATAGGGCTTGTTTTCGTGACAGAGAACAAAAGAAATATTAGGTAGCTGTGGATTAATTTGACTGACTGTCCGACACTTCTGCCAGATTATTGCCAGATTGCGCAATTAACATGCTATATTGTTGCCTAACTGTACACATTGTTATTGACGGTATTGTATATTTTCAAAACAATTCCAGGGAAACAACATCATGTGATCACCTGGCTGAAGGTCGTCGAATTCATTCAAATGATTGTGGAGTGACATGATATGGATTTAAAGTTTTTTTTAAATAACAAATGTCCATATCATGTCCATTGGGTGAAGGGTTAAAAACCCTTTATCCAGTGTACAGGATAAGAACATTTATTATTTTAAATATTATTTTTCTGAATTCAAACAAGATAAAAATAAAGAAATATAATAATTTGGAAATTAAAATAAAGAAAAAGGAATTAAATATATATTTATTTATTCCTTCATAGAATAGCTTTATATATAATTCTCATCCCTTTTTCAAAATCAAAACGTAAACAACAACTATTTAGCACAGTTTAAAAGTAGTTTAAAGTCGTGTTGGATGCCAAAAAATTATGACTGCATATTTAAACACAATGGACTTATTTTCTAACACTACATTCATTCTGTTGTGCTGACTACAGAACTGTTAACTGTTGGCCATATGGAACCCAGAAAATTTCGAATGGAATTAAAAAAAAATGCTTCAAAGATGAAAAGAAAAGTTTTGTGTAGGGCACAAACGTCCCACGTGCATGAAGTTTGATAAAGATACTTTCTGAGTACTAATGTTCTTGAAGTAACTGAACATTAGGACATATTTTCTTGTTAACATTTCCAGACTTAGGAAATTATTAGCTAAGTAGACTTTGATAAGAGCAAATCACAGGTGGAGGTGCTCTGTGGGACAGTGTGGGTGGGTGATGGTGGGGGGGGGGGGGGGGGGTGTGGGTGCTCATGAAGAAGAGGATACTGGGGGGGGGGGGGGGAGGATCAAATCAACAGTTATTTTATGATTTTTCAACATGGCATAAATGCATCAGCATAGTTGACAACTAGTTCTGGATATAACCTGGTGTTTAATAGTGGTCCATGATCTGAAAATTCACAAGTTTTTTCTTTTATTTTGTCCCCTCGCGAACTTTTCCCTGAAATCCATCCCATTTCCCTGAAAATCACCCTCATGTTCCCTGAAAAATTATTCTGGAGGTTAACATGTCTGCAGTGGACTTACATTTATAGACATTTACCCTTTGCTCCAAGCTATGACTTGTGATCACTAACTGGAACAGGAATGACTGCATCGTTCCTATGAAGGGTTCAATTTATTTATTTATTTATTTATTTATTTGGGTTTACTGACACTTTAACAACCAGGGTAATATGTCGGTAACAGTTTTACAGGTGGAGGAAGCCGGAGTACCCAGAGAGAACGACCATTCTACGAGCAGCTGTCAGCTCTCCAACATCGTAACTCTGAACATGCAAGGTTAGATTGGTTGAAGACATGGGCACCATCGATGTGCAGTACGCCTTAATACACAACGTCATTGTGCCCCCATGTGGGCAACCAGGGTTAAATGCCTTGCCCAAGGGTTAAATGCTTTGCCCAAGGACACAATGCAGGAGTGCAAATCAGTCGCTGAAATGGTCACCCATCCAGCTACTAACCGCGCTCAACGTTGCTTAACTTTGGTGATCTGACGAGAACCGGTTACTGCAACGGCACCAAGCCCCCATGAAAGGTTACATGCCATGGTGGAAGTAGAAAAAATTAAACTGTAGTCTTTTCCTAATATTACATAGCCCAAGTGCTTTAATTAGGGGAAATTTTTCACTGCTGAAAATCACCCATGCTAGATATTTTGAATGGTTGGGTGGTATCATCTAACTGAAATTTATGCATGGGGCAGCGCTGGTAATTCGTGGAATTAGCCTCGGTAAAAAAATTGCCGTGGGTCCAGCAACTTGCGTCGGCAATATTGCATTTGTGTCGGCAATTTTTTTTCTCCTGACTGAATTCTAACATATAAACGATGTAGAGTGCTCTGAATGAAATATGAAAACCTTTATTACAGTTGGGTCATTAATTTACAATCCAACTCGCCCAGTGCTTCATCAAACATATCGGGGCAATGTGTCAGTATGAAATTCATGTGTATACTACAGGGTGCCACCATGTTGTAATACTGCACCCAAACTGGGTGCTTTCTCTTTTCTCATTGGTTAAAATTGAAAAAGGTTATTTTTAAATATACAGCTTATGCGGGGATACTGAAATGGACATTCTTCACTGTGATAACTAATGTGAATACACCATTGTGGAGATCTTGAGGTTTGTACCGTCCATGTTGTCCAATCAGTTGTAGGAGTTCACCGATTTATTTTGACATCGGGGGAAATGCTACTATTATGTTGGGGGCATATCACAATTCTGCTTGGTTAGAATGTTCTGTTTGACTTCTCACACATTTGCAATAACCTGTTTTAGATAAGATTTGGCACAAATTTAGTGCACTCAACAGAAAATGACTTTGGCATTTTTTTTGCCAACGCCTAAACGCATGCCCTCGGCACTCCCATGATGGGAGTATATAGCAACAACGAACACTGGTTTGAAATGTTACATTGGCCAACTGTAGTCGTTCGATTTTGAAAATCGTAGGTGCGCTATACATCGCTCGCAACTATTTGAAGTGAGGCACACTATCGCCCGATGAACATTTTTGGGTCGATATGTTGCTCACTTTGAGTAGCATGAGCCACCTTGAAATTTGTTGAAGTAACAATGTGTATACCGTTAATATAGAGTGAAGAACGTATTATTAAAATACTCATATTTGCTAAAACTTGATTCTTGCGTACATTAATGCACCAACTGCTTCTTTTTATACCATATCGACATGATCTGATACCATTCAAAATATCACCTTAACTCATCATGTTAGTGAAACCGGTGGTCGGTGCTCAAAAGAATGTTTGTTCAAAAATATTGCCCACTTTGCATATAGCAGCAATTATGTTTGTTTTGCGCAATATGTAATATACATCCCCCCTTCCTGGGATGTCTGGGGCATCTACCCAGACACAGCAAAAGTGTGTTTATATATTACATGGCACACAATTTCAAGTCAGGCAACAAGTTCAGCTCAGCTCTGAATGAAGTCAAGTGCATCATTGCATGTAGATTTGTCATGGATTCGAGATGGGTTGACATCTGTTTGGGACATGTGGACTTACATGGAAGTTTGTGATAAATGTACTTCCATTTTTTGCCATGTAGACTTCAGTTTGGGTGGTAGTTGTGTCTCACAACACACTGCTTAACATGCACAAGCTTTATATCAAGGCAGCCTTTGAACTTGAAGTGGGCCAAAGTACTTCGTAAATCGACTCGTGCTGTTAACATTTGACGTTCATATCCACAATGAATAAGTTTTGATTACTCACCCAAAAGAGTCCAGGCGTCCTGTTGTTGACTCGCAAAAAGTGAATATTGCGGGCGCCAAGGCACGCAAGAGCGTAAAAGCGCCTCAAAATCGAAAGACTGCAAACTGTCTGTTGCAATTGAGCACTCAAACATATACTTCATTTTGGCTTTTTCAGGATTGTAGACTGCCAACTTTAACCCTTGCACCAATAAGAAAAAGCATCTTTAACTCTTTCAGCAACCATGAAAATCAGCAAACACAATGGCGAAAGGGATAAGTTATTAAGTGGGTATAAATTTGTTATCCTTCAGCTGTCATAACATTTGGATTGTAAATTTGGCTGAAAATATTTCCAGTGTAAAATTGTTTGTCGAATGCAGTGGTGTGGATTGCCAATGTGAATTAAGTAATCGCAATTTTCAGAAGTTCTTGCACTGACAAGTCATGGTTGCTACTCACAGCTAGGGCTGCACGGTATTCGGATTTGAGTACCGGTGACGGTATTGAAAACAATACCACGGTATACCAGTATACCATGAAACAGTTCAGATTGACAGCAACATAAAACTGAAATACCTGACTTTTCCGTAAACCCTTGACAATTGCGATGTACACAGTCCCACCAACCCAGATGAAAAAAACAACTCATGAAATTCGGTACATTCAGAGTGTTGAGTTTACTTATGATGTAAAAAAATTTCGATGTTCATTAATTCGTTGTTTATCAGCAATCTGACAACAATTGTTTTAAATTATGCAGATTGCGAAATTTGCAACAATTTTTGTCAAATTGCTGACAGCCATCACTGCTGTTTCATTGGGAAAACATTGTCAGCTAGTGATTGACACCAGCCTGTCATGAAACTGAATGGTGATCACGTCTTGGGGGCATGCTTAATATCAACAGACCGACTGACCTGACATGTGGCAGCTGACATTTGACATTGTCATGTTTGGAAGTTTACTGCAGGAAGATAGGGGAAGAGGAGGAGCTACTATGGGCAAGTTGAACTTGCACTCAAGTTGACACAACATTGGTCGATTAGTATCGAAGATTGGACAATTCGTTCCTAGTAATTTTAGTACCTAGTCAAGTAATAATCACAGAAGACGGGTATCATTCAGTCAATATTTATTTATTTCTAATGAGAACAGCAAGACAAATAAATGATAAATGTATAACAATGAATAAAAAATATCTACAATGAGCACACTTGTTATCTAAGACGAGAATCGTCTTTTCAGTCAAATGCACGTAACAGCTAATACAAACAAAATGCACTATTGAATTTTCCGCAACGTTTTGTTCATATTGCGAATATCATTAGATAAAATATCTAATGGTACTTGTAATAGGAACAAAACATAGCTGAAAAATTTTACTGGAAGCACTGAACACTAAAAACATTTTACGTGAAGTACTGAAAGCACAAAAATGCACAAATAAATTTCCCGCAACGTTGTGTTCCTATTGCGAGTATCATTAGATACAAATATCTAATGGTACTTGTAATAGGAACAAAACGTTGCTGAAAATTATTACTGGAAGCACTGAGCACTAATAACCTTTTACTTGAAGCACTTAAAACACAAAAATGCACTAATAAATTTTCCGCAATGTCTTGTTCCTATTGCAAGAATCATTAGATACGAATATCTAATGGTACTTGTAATAGGAACAAAACTTTGCTGAAAATTACTACTGGAAGCACTGAACACTAATAACCTTTTACTTGAAGCACTTAAAACACAAAAATGCACTAATAAATTTTCCGCAGTGTCTTGTTCCTATTGCGAGAATCATTAGATACGAATATCTAATGGTACTTGTAATAGGAACAAAACTTTGCTGAAAATTATTACTGGAAGCACTGAACACTAATAACCTTTTACTTGAAGCACTTAAAACACAAAAATGCACTAATAAATTTTCCGCAACGTTTTGTTCCTATTGTGAGTATCAATGGATACGAATATCTAATGGTACTTGCAATAGGATCAAAACGTTGCTGAAAATTTTTACTGGAAATCCACTCTATATACGAAGTATTTTACTGAAAATAAAATATTGGCGAAAATTATTACTGGAAGCACTGAACACTAAAAACATTTTACGTGAAGCACTTAAAAGTTAAAACACAAAAATGCACTAATAAACTTTCCACAACGTTTTGTTCCTATTGTGAGTATCATTAGATACAAATATCTAATGGTACTTGCAATAGGATCAAAACGTTGCTGAAAATTTTTACTGGAAATCCACTCTATATACGAAGTATTTTACCGAAAATAAAATATTGGCACATCTCGCATTCAAAAATTTGCTGCTAAGAATGATAACATATTCACTTTGTGTGGTTTAAGACAAGATCTTTTTGGTCCAACAATCTGACCAGACTTGCTAAAAAGCCTCTCCGATGGAACACTGGTTGCACACACACACAGATATTTTTAAGCAAATTTGGCCAGGGTTGGATATTTATATGCATTTAACTTCCACCATTCTAAAGGATTGGTTTCACTGTTGGGTGTATCTTCACCAATATATGACAAAATTTACCTCTCAAGACCATTTGCTTTCTCACCTTGATGAGCAGACTAAATAAACTGCCTATTGTTTTTTTTTTCTTTTGTGTGGGCTGATTAACACTCTCCAATGTATTATCAGACATTGCCTTTTCAATTACATTCGAATCAACGTGTAAACTTTTGTCAGTCATGATTTCATTTTTGACAGACTCCAAGTGCTCACTTGACAAATATTGATGTTTGAATCTGGGATCGGGAAATGAAGAGACAGAAATAATTTTTAGAGTCCTGTCCCCACAATACTTGTCACTCATATAATTTTTAATACGTGTTTTAATGTCACTGGTGAGGGTGTGCGTATCGTCTTCTGTGCAGAGCATATCAGTGTCAAGCAGTGACAGCAACGGTTTTACACCAGAAATGCTCACATACTTTTCTGCTGATAATGTCTGTAAAATCGCCCACAGGCT
>CM062288.1:61614782-61711047 GCA_031216915.1 Pictodentalium vernedei | reverse complement strand
AATCAGTGTCGGTCATTGTGAGTCCGGTATTCTAAATAATGATGAGAAATGAAATGCCGTCCACAAAAAGTTAGAAAACGATGGAAAATGCGGTTGATCAATGATCATTCACGTTGGGCAATGGTGATTTGTATTGCGAAGCAAGTTGGAACTGGGATAACATGTAAAAAATTAAAAACAACTGAAAGTGCATTTGAACTATTGTCAAGAAAGACAGTGAAAACATAGAAAGTCGAGAACTTCTGCAACAAAACAATGAGAGAGGGGACCTGAAAAAACACGTGGCAACATAAGTATGTACAAGCTAATAAATGAACTGTTAAAAACTACACTTGAAGTGCTGTATTTAGCTGAACTTTCAGGGTGCCCGGAAATTCGCCCCCCCCCCCCTGGACGGCTGCCCCCAAGACATTTGCCACCCCACTTTGTAGCAAATCTGGACATGAGCCCCACCCCCTCCCCGCCTGCGGTGTCCGGATATCCCCCCCCCCCACCCCCCCCCCGGATGGCTCCCCCAAGACATTTGCCTATCCCCAAGACATTTGCCTCCCGGACATGCGTCCCCCCCCCCCCCCCCTTCTGCTTTATAGCACATCTGGACATGACCCCCCCACCCCCACCCCCCACCAAACCCCCCCCCCCCCCCCCCCCCCCCCCAAAAAAAAAAAAAGAAAAAAAAAAAAAAAAAAATAAGAATTGACACTCGGACATGAGCCCCCCACCCCCCAGATAACTGCCCAAAGGATAACCATTTTAGGAAAAAACAAAAGCCTGAATATTTTTCATTATTTTATTGGTGTTTACTGCAAAAAAACAAAAAAAAAAACAAAAAAAAGAAGTTAATGGCAAAAACAAAATACAACAAAATAGGAAAATAACACACAAAGCACATGATTCAGTGTTGTTAACAATATAGCATAACTAAAAAAATTAAACACGTATCGAGACGAGATGTCGACTACATGTACATGTATGTTTTTACGGGAGTTAAACAACTGACAAAGACTAAATTACTTGTATCCAAGTTTCTTTCAGACGAAAGTGAGTAAACGTAAATTTTGGAGCTTATTTTTGTAACAATAATCAAGCTTATTTTTGTAACAATAGGCTCAATAACTTTGCGGACATGGCTTAGTCTTCCATTTAAATCACTCAATTCCCAAGATGAGTGAGTAAGTTATACTTCTATCTATAGCTCAAAAAATGATGTTCAAACTGCTGCCTACTTTAGGCTTTTGAAAATAACATTCCGGCACATGTCCGGCATTCACTTGCACATTGTTCAAGTGTAGACAACCCAGAACCTTGCAGGTATACAACAATAATACCACTTGACAATGGTAATGTTGCAGGAGTTAAAAATGACCTAACGCAGATGACCCGAATCAGGTTTGAACTTTCGAGCCTGATCCACGTCATCTGCGTCATGTCCTTTTAATCGTATACCGTCGACGATCAGATCAATTCATGGAAGATTCTGAAAGAACCACCCATAATTGGTGAAAAAAGTGTGGGGGTGGGGGCACCATTTACCATTTACCTAACGTAACACTAAAAAACAACTAGCGCTATACATGTACACAAAAATCGCCATTTAATTTTTTTTTATATTTTCATTTTTTGCTCTGTGAGTAAGTACTGCATTGTTTGGGCCGGTTTCGGCTTGGTGACGGTGGGTCGTTCTAGTCATCGAGACCAATGGTTTTGCGGGAAATACCAAAAACAAATATATCTTATGACAACTCATTGGAATGGGCTCAACGAGCTCGTTCCAATGAGATGTCATATATAAGCTATGGCTTTGAACAGAAAAAAAATGAATGAGGACCAGGTCTTAAAATTACACGCGAATTGTTCTTGTGATGATTCTGGCAAACGACACTTGCTCGAATCCAAGTGAATTCGCATCAGTTTACTGCTTGGATTCATTCACTTTTGGTAAAATGTCTGAAATAATAACTGGCGACGTTCTGATAGGGGTGCATAGTTATGAGAAACTGTCTATTCGTATTTTCCCGAGTTTGGTATCAAATCAGGTCGTGGCTGCTTTCGGCAGCCAGGACTTTATTTGATACCAAACTCAAGAAAATGTTAAGCATGTGATAAATCCTGGGTGGAAATGTTAATGATCTCAGCCACATTTAGCTAGTGTGAGCGGAATTTCGAATGTCGGAAAAAAACCCCTCACGGAAAAAAAACCTCACCTTTTTCCATGGGTAGGAAAAAAACCCTCAAATGAAAAAAAAAATCCTCTGAAATACAGGCCTGTATTTACATGTAACCAATGTTTCGTCCTGATTCTTAGTTTTCACCCGCCGCCTTAAACACTCATTAATTTTTTGCACCACAATGTTTCGCCAGGTTTCTGAAGGCCGTAACTCGGGATGAAAGTAAAGTACGTATTTTTCTAGGTAACTTTTTCTTACTGGATCAACTTCTTTTTTGTTTTTTGAGCCACCTCCATAGTACGAATACTGCCGCCTTAAATTATCTGAAGTAAATAGTTCCGGGAAGAGTTTTTCAAAGACGTTTTTGGCAAAGTTGCCTGGCCCGTGAGAATTTGATAAAACCATCTTGAGTCTATCCTTGGACATATAATAAGGCTGAGGAATTGGCCTAAATGGATCGTCCGTGTCATCATCATTATTATTAATACAGTTTTCACCACTCTCCTGACTTACGCGTATTTACCCTCCACCCACCCCCCAAAAAATTTCCAAAAATTATTAAACCATGGTCCCGATTAAACTCTTGAAGTCAGCCCAAAATTTAGAAGCAAGTCTAATAACGAAGAGAGCAAAGAATTCAAATTTGAAGTGTCCATCAGTTCTCACCCGAGGATTCGGTCACAGCAGCCTCAGAATTGCTGAGAAAACTAGTTTTGACCCTCATTTCTTTCAAAAATTACCCCGGGGATACTCTCACCCCCACCTCGCCGTGCGTGGCTCGCATGATGCTCGGCATCATACCGACAGCACAATTGGTCCCTCCTTTGGATCCGCCCTGATACCCCCCCCCACCCCCCACCCCCCCAATATTGTCATTGTCAGGCGCCAGATATGTATGCACATGTATTAAGCGCTGCAGGTGTGACCATAAACACCAATAAATAAATGAATAACTAATTGCAGGGTATTACACGTTTTGAATTCGTACCCCCCCCCCCCCAACGAAACCCACCCCCACCCCCACCCCCCACCCCCACCACCCCACCCCCACCCCCCCACCACCCCTGATTACCTTTATACATGTAGTGTTAGCGTGATACCGATACCGCACGATATATACTTTAAATGCCATCCAGATCTGGTGAAAATATGGTGGGTTGGAGATTTACAATGAACAATTGTGTATTATTGTTGTCATGGGAGTGGGGTGGGTTGCTTTAATCTTATAAAGTGCATGTATTCTAAACTTACCTCTGCAGTTGCAACTTCTGACATATTGCCATATTGTACTAAGTATCGTTCTCCAATTGTTATTTGCGAATCTGGTTGCGGCAGGTTAAAAAATGTTTTTGTTCGGACTTGTGCCTTCCCATCTTCATCGTACTTCACCAAGTAGTGGTTATAGATTTTCGTAAGTTGTCTGAGCGACATTTTTGCTACTGTGACACATGATGATCATGGGCCATCTTTAAATATCATGAGTCGAAAACTGTTTTCCACAACAGTGTTTCCCCCACCCCCTTTGCATTAAAACAACTGTATTCAAAGCGGTAGGCTTTGTCGGCAAATTTATTTATCATGACAATCCGACAGTCATTGTTCCTTTTTGAAAAGATGTTCAGCTTGGGTTATGTTTTTGCAATTCAAGCAAGCAGGTGTGAACCGTGTTTTTGGTACAGAGTTTAAAAAAATATTTACCGGGGTTTGTGTCAGTGAAAACAAAAACCTGTTTATTGGTGCAGATAAGATGAGAGAAAAAAAAACCTTTCATTCATTCATTCAAAAAAAAAAGTTTTTGGAGAACAGTTCACTATTAGGGACATCTCAAGTTTAATAATGTACTACATGTAGCTGGGGTACCTGTCCATCCTTCGGACAGAAAATATTTGTAAAACCATTGGGGTGAGTTGCGTGGTCGGAATTTGTGAGGTCATTTTATTTGCACTCTTCAACTCGCGGTGTATGTTCCGCCATTGCTAAAATTGTCTTCGACAACTTTTATTAATTGAACGTTGACAACTCATTCATTTGTATTTCAATAAAACCGTTTGAGCATTTGTTAGTTATTTTGTTTCTGATCAGTTGGTGAACCAATTTACTTATTCGAAATCAGCCCATATCGAAAATTTGAGATCCGGATTTCAAATTATCAAATGACACCAAAATACCTCTGATTGCGTGTCAACAGAACTCGTTGTCGACAAAACGTTTCGAAGTTATAAAATGTTCACCAGCTTCACCCATGTCTCATAATTGTAATCACATACTACAGGTTAACACATAAAGTTGCAGTGTCCTTGAAAGTCCTTGATTTTTTAAAAAATTTATTTCCAAGGCCTTCACTTTAATAAAGTGCTTGTATTTTGAGTGGGATTTTGAAAATCCTTGAATTTCAGTCATGCCTGAAAAATTGATACCCTTTTAGGGTTTTTTAAAAACTGATCACAACACTCACGCCCAAACTTGGACCCAAAGTCCGTAATTAATATAGGCCTAATTTTTTCGGCATGGTAAGTCCTTTGGACCCACCAAACCAAAGAATTAGGCCCCTATTTTACAGGCTGGGTCCCAGTCTGAACTATATAGATACAGACCCAAGCTGTGAGTCAAATCAGGGCATTGAAACCTATCGGAAAAAACCCTCGAAACGGCTTTGAAAGGTGCTTGAAAGTCCTTGAGGTTTTTCCATCATTGAGACATTGAATCTCTATATATGCTGGGCACAATACAAAACTTGCGGTAGTCAACTTAATTGGTCAATAAGTTTATTGACAGGGTCGATAAAAAAACAAGCCCCCCCCCCCCCCCCCACCTGCCAGGCCCCCAAAATTTGTTGTCGAGTAATGCCGCAGCGCTAGAAGCAATCAGGGGTGAGCTTGGGTGGATGAGGATCAAGGACAGGATAGACCTGTTGAAACTCGGTTATCTTAATTATTTGGTGAATCTCCCCGACAGCCGATGGTGTAAAGTAATGTTCCTGCGAATTTTCAACTCAAATATCAAAACGGGGTGGATGGTCCAAGTGAGGGAACTAGTAGAGAACTACTCATTGGAAATCTCGGACCTGGACGTTGGGGCAAACCAGGGTAAAAAAAATCGTCAGAGAAACGGTCATGGAGGATTGTAACCGTAATTGGCGAGAGGGGGTCAAATCAAAGAGGTCTTTGGGTGGCCTGCGTGATAAAGAGAGGCCAGGTTTTGAAGAGTACCTTGATGGCACCTTTGGGGGGGGGGGGGGGGCACTGCTGTTCAAGCTGAGGTCGCGATCCCTGGAGCTGAGGGGAAAAATTGGGAAAGACGGTGAAAGGGAGTGCCAGATGTGTAACTTGGGCATGGTGGAGACCCTGGAACACTTCCTTCTAGAATGCCCAAAGTATCAGTCTAAAAGAATGAGATTCACTGGGAGTATAATGGGGAAGTGGGATGGGAGAATGAAGGACCTGTGGTTAGGGGGAGACTCAAAGGAGAGGGTTAATATGCTAATCGGAGAGATTGGGAAGAATGGGGCAAGGGATGTCATCAAGCAGTTCGTCTCCGAATGTTGGGAGGAGAGGAGAAGTGTGGGAACAGGGAGGCAGTTGGGAGTTCAGGGGTAACCAAGGCCTTCTCGTCCGAGAACCGCGACAAATCAGCGGCTGGCCAAAGTGTTATTATTATATTATATCTTGCCATAGTAAGAGACATGGTATTCAGCCACATGTAGCACTTACTCCGGCAATGCCGACTGACGTGACAAATTTTGAGGGCCTGACGGGGAGGGCAATGACCGAATGGGTCTTCTCGTCTAAACAATCGTACAGTATTTATTTAACACTTCAATACCAAATAAGAACTATAGGCAATACAAGTTTTCCAAAGGAGTTTTATTCAAAAGTTTACCCACTGTCGTTTGCCCCCCCCCCCCCCCCCTCCCCTCACCCTAACACACACCTCAGGGAGGTACTGGGTAGGCCTGTCATGAAAGAGTTGGGTGCCTGTGTGTTTAGAAAGTAGGGGCGTATAAACTATGAAGGGAGTCAGTTACTTTTGGAAGGACATGGATAATCGGGCACTTGTTGCAAAAACAAGCCGAAGCAGCATGTGCCGGTGTAGCCTACTTGGTGATTGTTGAGAAAACAATTACGCTGATTGAGTCATGTCACACAGCCTGAAACAGGACAGGTGTTTGTTTTGACAAACTGCTGAATTTATCAGCTTCAGTTTATGCTGAAATACTGAACATATACATGCAGCTTGTTGGCTTTTTCTCACTTTTGTTACTTTTACCCCGCCTATTATTGATTTCTGGCTAACGTTCATGATGGAATGGCGATTTTTGCCAACAGCGACAACCGACCGGTAATGAGATGTTACAAAATCGCGGTGGGCCTAATTTAATGACAGAATCCAAATACATGCAAGTTGCGGTTTTCATAATAACGCCTGTTACATTTAAGACTTTTAAAATTTATTAGACAGGTCTGTTCTGCTCTTCATAACCCTGAAATGTGAAATGCATAAAAATATAAATTTGCCGTGGTTGTGAAATGTTTACCCTGGGCAATCCAATGTTGATTCACGTTGAACAATCTAAACTTGATTCATTTTGCTCTCACCTGATAGAATGCACACCGTATTGCACGGTAGCCACAGTGGCAAGAAAACATCTTGTGAATCAATCAGTGCGATTATGTAACTAATCCCATTCACCAAAAAACACGGTTGGATGCGGTGTTTGTTGTTGTGAATTATCACCGGATTTTCCGGGATCATCCGGTGATTTTTTCAAATTGCGTCACCGCGTTGGGTGATTGAGATGCGACACACTTGACGTGTACTGTAGTGCAATTCGGGGAAATTTCTTTACAATTTCTCTTCTTCAGATCCAACAGTCAGAATGCTTTCATATTCGGTACACAACATCTCTAGGGAAGTCAGATTTAACTGTGTGCAAAATCAAGAACGTGGGTTGATATTTGGGCTCTCTATGGGAGCCGGAATTGGCCATTTTGCTGAAGAATTAAAAATTTTGTATTCAGTACCCTCTAGGGGCGCGGTGGCTCAGTTGGTTGAGGTGCAGGCTGCAAGCCGAGAGGTCCTCGGTTCGAATCGCACCTGCGGCAACCGCATTGTGTCCTTGGGCAAGACACTTCACCCGATTGCCTACATGGGGGCACGATGACGCTGTGTACTGAGGCGTACTGCACGTCAATGGTGCGCATGTCTTCAACCAATCTAACCCTGCCTGTGCTGCGGTGCAGAGTTCAGAGTTACGATGTTGGAGAGCTGCTCGTCGTTGCTCGGTGGTTCTCTCCGGGTACTCCGGCTTCCTCCACCCGTAAAACTGTCACGGTCACGATTAGCCATTGTGCATAAGTATGTGACATTAAACACCAATAAATAAATAAATAAATAATTCAGTACCCTCTAGAGGTACTAAAATTAATCTACACAGGTTGTATCAAGGGGCTTCATAGGGGAGCTCTACATTTTACTTATGATCAACTGAAGAAAAGGCATGATGCCCAGATTATTTTTGTCACTCCTGAGGGACTCGAGGATTGACAGTGTAGCCTATGGAGATGGCTTGCTTAATGTAGACTCATTCTTCGACTCTGTTTAAATTGTGTTCTGTACAAGATGAGCGCTTCAGGCCCCGTGGGGCCTCTTGTTTCATGTGCATGTTTGGTTCCACGAAAACGCAAACGAATCGAAGGCACACACATACAATGATACATGCGTTGGTCAATATCTCTATTTTTTTCTGTCTCTGCGTACACATTTAGGGCTTTGTCCTCATCTTAATTTGTTGTCATTGCACAGATATATGTAATCATTGAAACATTTATCGATTTGAGTACTTATAAATAAAACACGGTTGAACACCATGGCGGAATAATGGACATTAATTAGTCATTATTGCTACCGAAAAACATCAAACACCGGCTTTACAGTACTGTGATCACAAAAGTGGTCTTTTAGCCGATCCGATCGAAACAAAATTTAAACAAAATCGTGACTGTGAAGTGCGATTTTGTGCATAGAACACGAAGCAATCGATAGAAAATCAAAAGAAAATCGTGATTCATTTTTGACAACCGATGAAACGATTTGTTAATTAAAAGGACAGAATCGTGATTATACCTAGGATACAAGCCAGAAAATAAGCAGACTGTCATCTGCAAAATGAGGTTCCCAGAGGGTGAATTTAGTGTTGCTACCCTGCACTTTCTTTCGATTTTCTTTACAATTATGGGGGATCCCATCCAGCAATTCCAGTATCAGTGGCATAGACACGTGGTTGCGGCGGAGGAGGGAGGGGTGGCTCTGATCAAAAATCGAAAGAAAATCGTGATTCATTTTTGACAACCGATGAAACGATTTGTTAATTAAAAGGACAGAATCGTGATTATACCTAGGATACAAGCCAGAAAATAAGCAGACTGTCATCTGCAAAATGAGGTTCCCAGAGGGTGAATTTAGTGTTGCTACCCTGCACTTTCTTTCGATTTTCTTTACAATTATGGGGGATCCCATCCAGCAATTCCAGTATCAGTGGCATAGACACGTGGTTGCGGCGGAGGAGGGAGGGGTGGCTCTGATCACCCCCTTCCCCCCCCCCCCCCCCCCCCCCCCCCCCCCCCCACTTTCCTTTGGTGTTAATGGGGTGTAACGGCAGGAGGGTCCTTGTTAGGTCTGGGATCGATCAACAAAACCCCACTACAACCTTACAGGCGACATAGTGGACCTCCACAAATAGATACCACCATCACCAATTACACTATCCTGGCTACACTCCTGAGCCATTCAATGGAGTGACTGCACTTGGCAATGGGTAATTTCGAAATGGGTACATGTACTAAACCAGAGGGTATTGCCCTACACAGTCTTTCCAGCCCAGACCTACCAAATTAAGGAGTTCCTACCAAATTAAGGAGTTAACCTCCCATGTGTAAATCAAAACCCTCTTCCAACACACGAGAGGGCAACATGACCCTGGCTTTACCAACTTGGCTATGTGCCAACCCAACATCTGCCCTTGCTGTCACATCTGTTGACTCACCTGACTGTGAATATTACATTGATGACTAGCGCTCTCGTATCCTGCCTGTACTGACAATTGATTGAACTTGACTTTACTCCTCTATCGTGAACACCATATAGCCACTGATTTTTAACCCTTCTCCTTATGAACTGGCTTCATCCTCCTAAGTAAATTAATTAATTTAGCAGCAGAAACAGAAAAGAATACAGTACAGCCTATAATACAGTAGAAAGCCAGTTGCTCAACTAACTCGCTAACAACAATATACATGTAATATCGCCATAATGTAACTTCACTGATGCAGCAGAAAGGATTATAAGCTTCCCTATAGACTTTTCTCTACAGGAACTCAAAGGCTACTGATGAGGCTTAAGTTACAGATATATCACTATTTTGTGTACTATATGGGTAAATAATTGTACAGTTGTGCAGGTGTCCGGAGATATTTTGGACGAGGCGAAGCCGAGTCCAAATATTGGAGGACACCTGCACAACTGTACAATTATTTACCCATATAGTACACAAAATAGTGATATATGTGATTTAATCCACAGCCCCTCAAAGTTAACAAAAGTCAAAAAAATTATATTTTAGAAAGTTTGACACAAGTAAAACCACATTTGAAAACACTTTTTGCTTGCTCTACTCCCGAAAAACAAAATGGGCATAACCCATTGTTTGCTTGCTAGAAAGTCTATTGAAGTTATAACACTCATCAGGAGTTCAGATATTGTGAACAGATCTGTGGCTTCGAAGTGAACTCGCATCATGACGTAATTTTTTCTCTCGCTAATATAATGTCTCAGCTCAAGGGTGGAACACTTATTCAATCCCTCATCGAAAGTGCGGCAGATAAATTTAATAATCGTTCATTTTTAAAGCATTTGGAAGAATAATTCTTTTTTTTATCTGAAGAAGAGGTTCACTTTCCCTCAGGGGTGGCGGGTGGTGGTGCCTGATTGCCATCTTAATATTTGAAAAAGGGCATCTTTTTAGGTTATTCATTTATTTACTGGTGTTTAAGGTCACTTTTCTGCAGCTATGGCTAATTGTGACCGCAAAAAAAGGTGTAAAGTCAAGTTTAGCCAATCGTTTACACCCATGCTGCCCATTTTAGGGGACTTCTACCCTGGGCACTGGTGACCAGGTCCTATTTTACCAGTAAAACTGAACTTGTTTACCACAGCAAACAAGCACTGCTTCACTTCCGAGGTTTCCACAGGAGTCCTTTTTAGGTTACCAGGGCTGTTGGTTATTAAAAGCAACAAAAAATTAAAAAGTACATTATAATTTGGACACGATGCACTCTCAATTCAGTAGCTCTATCGAGAAAAGCTTGTCGATAATTCATGTGTTAGAAAGTTTTTCACACCTCCTTTACAGCATCTTTACTTTTGAATGGTTGTGATTCAGGGGTCGATTTAATGTAGAATTTTTGCGTAGCATTTTACTACAAGCATTGGAAAAATGCATAGCAGTTTTGTAAAATTGCATAGCTGTTTTCGAATTGTGTAATTTAAATAATTTTGTATTTGTTTCAGGTCCTAAAAGCCTGGAGCATATGACTCATGAGCTTGGAACTTTCAACTATGTCCCAGATTAATGACCCAGTCTCCCAGTCCCAGTCTCCCAGAACCTCTCCTCAATCCCCATGCTTATCTATCATACCTATGGTAACTCAACTGAGTCAACTCCATGTATTGGACCATGTTTCATGATATGTGCATTTAAATTATGTAATGTTGAATTGAGAATAAAAAAGCTATGTATATCTCTTGATTGTACAATTTCTTTTGTCAATTTGTCCAAAACAGATTATGTGGGATCCCTGGAACATGGACGTACTTGTAATTATACCCCCGCTTCGAAGAAGTGGGGGCTATATAGGAATCGCCCTGTACGTCCGTACGTCTGTCTGTCCGTCCTTCCGTCCGTACGTCCGTCTGTACATCTTTCCGGACATGAAATTCTTGTGTGCGCAACTCCTCCTACATTTATCAATCAATTTGGACAAAACCTTTCAGACATCATCACTACTAAGTGAACATGTGCATATTCCAAGATTTTTGATCTGCGACAATTTTAAGCAGGTTATCTCCCTTTGAGTTAGATTTATTGTGTCTTTCCATCCGAACAAATTCTTGTGTGCGCAACTCCTCCTACATTAATGAACCGATTTTGATGAAACCTTTCAAACATCATCTCTACTAAGTGAACATGTGCATATTCCAAACTTTTTGATCTGCGACAGTTTTAACCAGGTTATCTTTCTTGAACTTTGATTTAATATGGGTTTCTGCATGAAATTCTAGTGTGCGCAACTCCTCCTACATTTATCAATCAATTTGGACAAAAGTTTACAGACATCATCACTACTAAGTGAACATGCGCATATTCCAAAATTTTTGAGCTGTGGCAATTTTAACTAGGTTAGCTCCCTTTAACTTAGATTTATTATGGGTTTCTACATGAAATTCTTGTGCGTGCAACTCCTCCTACATTTTAGCGGGGGAGGAATTCGTCACATACAGGTGAATTGTGCACTTGGTGATACCTTCTTGAAATTTGGCACACTGTTAGTGTAGGCTATGAGGTTCTCAAAAACGATCGGCTACAAGTTGACACCGACCGGTGGCGACCAGTAGCGGCACAATCCAAAATGGCCGCCAGCGGCTGAAGGGAACCTCCTTTTCGACGGTCTACCGACTATACATCCGATTGTAAGGGCGCGAAAGTGAACTCTGATCCACGCACGTGTTGGAAACAGACGTGGGAGATGATGTAGAATAAAACGAGATTCTCTATACGGACGCATCAATTTCTTGGAACTTGAAAAGAGCGTTGTTTCTCCGGGATCAGCGTCATTCAGGCAAACCTGAATGACGCTGATCCCGGAGAAACAACGCTCTTTATGAAGCAGTCTCTTTGCCATACAATCTCTTGTTTGGCGTAATTCCGCAAGCAATTCTGATTTGTCTGTCGAAATTAATTCGAGAACGCGATTGTTCACAAAAATCATTCACAGAATGAGTGAGAATCCTCTTCGTGTACGGACTAGTACTGACTGGGAACGTTGTTGCTTTTGCCAGCAAGACAGTTCCAAGAAATTGATGCGTCCGTATAGAGAATCTCGTTTTCATGACGCCTATAAAGCTATTGAGGAAGACATAACGCGCTTCCTAGATAATGGCGTTGAGCTTCCATATAATTTGACCATTGATTGTTTGATGAGAGAGAGTGATGAGTGTATGTCGATGTCACTGTTGACGAATAAGGCAATATATCATAAGACATGCCGTGACAGTATTCGGACTCACATCGTACAGCGCGTGCTACACAAGCGAGAGCGAAATGAGGCAGTGGCATCCTGCTCCACGCTGAGTCCTAAAAGAACACGGACAAGTTTTGAATCTGGCTGTGACAGGAAACTGCCCCAGTGTGTTTATTGTCACAAACGCGAAGGTGACAGCAGTGAGCCTATTTGCAGATCAATGTCTGATAACAATAAACTCAAAATTATGGCAAAGGAAGCCGAGAACTGGGTTGTTTTTTCTCGGGTCAATGCAGCATTTGATTCCGCTGCTAGTGATCTTTACTATCACAAAACCTGTTATTGTAAGCTTGCCAATGAAGCACGAGCGGCTAAATCTAAAAAGTCGAAGAACGCCGAACATTCCGCGTCAGGCCTGCCCTATGACCCTCTCGTTATGGCAGAGCTCATAACATTTGTTGAACACAACGATTCCGCGATGAAGCTTGTCGATCTCAAGAATCTGTACAGTCGGAGGTTGAAGCAAGTCGGTTCTGATTGGCTTAGTGAAGAAATACATTCCACTCGATTCAAAGAACATTTGTTGCAGAAATTGGGCGATGGCTGGGACGCCTTCACACAGGGTAGAGATGTGTTTATTTCAAGTAGGTTTCGAGTTGGCTCCTTGTTGTCCGAATCTTTAACTCGTATAGTGTCTGAGGAAGAGGCAAAAAAGATAGTTGATGTGGGTCTTCTTCTGCGTAAACACATACTCATATCTCAAGCTCCTTTCACGGGATCATTTTCATCTTATTGCTTGAGCGAGCCTGTACCCAACTCACTCCTGACTCTTCTTAGAGTTCTACTTGAGGGCACATGTAGTATACAGAACTTAGGCGATGATGAGACTGTTAATGCCAAGACTCGAGTGGCTTGTACTATTTCACAGATGTTGATCAGCAATTCAGCGAAACGCTCC
Organism: Pictodentalium vernedei; assembly: GCA_031216915.1. Classification (NCBI taxonomy): domain Eukaryota; kingdom Metazoa; phylum Mollusca; class Scaphopoda; order Dentaliida; family Dentaliidae; genus Pictodentalium; species Pictodentalium vernedei. The sequence goes on along the minus strand of CM062288.1, from coordinate 61,697,626 downwards.
GAACATGCACAAAATGTTCACCAGAGACGTGACAGAGAAACTCCAATGCCTCTTTATGTGGGTTTGAAGTTGCATGCCCATGATCGTATGAAAAATCTTATCAGAGATTTTCATCAAATGGGACTCTCTGTCTCTTATGATCGCGTAATGGATGTTCGCAGGAGTTTCGCGAGAGCTGTTTCACTGCGGTTCAAGAACGAAGGTGTTGTAGTCCCAGCTAACTGCAAACGTAATGTTTTCTCGATAGGAACCACTGATAACATTGATGTATCTGGTAGATCTGATATGCATGGTACGTCCATCACACTCATTGGTCAACTGAGCAGGGACAATGTGGGTACTGATCCCCCACCACTGAGTTTAGATGTTCCAGAAGACACACAAATTGAACTCCCAGACGACTATGCATTTGTTCCTTTCGTTGAAGACTTTGGTGGGGACATCAGGCTTGAATCTCCAGATGAATGTAATGTACGGCCCAATGAATATGCAGATTTGAACGTGGGAGAGAATGACTGGTTGTCTCATGTGTCACAGATCAGCAATAAAGGGAAGGTTGATGGCAGCTGGCAGCTTGATGAAGTCCCTGTGACCTTTTCAGGCTTCTTTTCAAAACATGAAGATCAAGACAATGTCAAACCTCGTGCAGTTATTGGGGTATTCCCTGTTTTCAGTGAGCAGAAAGCGGACTCACTCAGTATGCAGAAGCATGCTATGTATGTGGTCAGGGAAGCTACTGCTTTCGTAAACCCCGGCCAGATACCTGTCATTGAAGGTGACTGTCCGTTGTATGCCAGGCAGAAAAAATGTCAATGGCTGTTCCCAGAGGAGATAGGTGAGGATCGAATGGTGTGTATGATTGGATTCCTGCATCTTGAAATGTGCACCCAAGAAGCTGGTGGTAAGCTTATGGGTGGTTCTGGTTGGGAGCGAATGTTTCACCTCGCAAAGATATTCACACCCGGTGTAGCATCATCCCTACTTGGTGGGAAACATGTCAAGAGGACGCGACAGGCATATCTTCTCACTCTAGCTTGGCTTGAGATCCTCAGAAAGAATGCTTATGAGATTTACTGTCAGCAGACTGGGCCCCATGAGTCATTTGAAATGTGGGAACAGAGGATTCTTTCACAATCTCCAACTGCGCGCTATTGGGGTGAAATCGTTCGGAACTTTCTCTTGACAAGCTGTCAATTCGTTCGGAACCAACGAATCGGTAACTGGCCTGGTACACTGTGTTCTATCGATGAGTTGTGCAGTTACTTTTTTGCCCTAGGACATACAAATTATTGTCGGTGGGTCCCCGTATTTCTGAGAGACATGTCTCAGCTACCCAGGCGGCATCCTTCAATCCACAACAAATTCATGGAAGGCCATTTTGTGGTCCAGCGTAGTGAGAGGAAGTTCAGTATGATGGGTTTAGATCAGAGCCAAGAACATAGTATCCAACTACTCAAAGAAGACAGTGGTCCAAAAGGTCTCTATGGCCAGGCTGAAGAGAAAGTCGTTATTGAGCTTTCAAGGTCAGAAGTTCTGCGTGTTATAGATGAGTATGAATATGCAAGTTTCCACACAACATCATCAGATAACACGGAACACCCGGAAAGTTCGGTATCAGAGCAGAAAAAATTTCTGAATCAATTGAAATCTCTCCTCGATCTGGTGAATCAGGGACTCAATATCAACCCTTATGATGAAACTAGTGGTCAGCTGGTGACATTAGATACTGGTGAATATATGGACCCCGAAGTTAGTAAGAGTTTACGGTCATTACCCGAAAGGGGCAAGCATTTATATTCCACTTTCTTGAAGGAAAGGCTTGTGGAATGCACCGTACCCCTGAATGATGTTATTCCCAAGGCAAATATATATACCTTCCTTAACCCACCCCCAGCCAACCTGGACAAAGGCCGAGACAAACTCATGTCAAGTAAAGCAACTGCCGCAATAGTTACCCAGATGTTCGTTTCACTGCAAGCCCGGCCTGATTCAAACATGGATGAGTTTTTCATGCACGAGAATGCACGTGATCCGCCAGCATTATCCGATAGAGGTAAGCTACGGAGTGGGACAAAATCTCAAATTCTCAATTGTTTACCAGCTATTCCTGCACAAGGGAAGAATTCAGCAGCTAGACAAGCTTCAGTTGTCATCTTGGATATGCCTGCTGTAGTCCATGTAATCAAACCACAGAAAGCGGATCTGTTTGGAGAATATGCTCGATTGCAATTATTGCCATACATCGAATCTCTGATTAACACGAACACCACAAGGGTTGATGCGATCTATGACTGTTACCCCGAAGGCAGTTTGAAGAATCAGACGCGAGCAAAACGCCTCGGTGAGACAGCAGTTAGGTTGATACGGGTGTCCGAGAACGTCCCTTTACCTAAAGGGAAGAATTGGCAGGCATTCTTGAAAGTTAGTGAGAATAAAGACGAATTTTTCAAGTTCCTGTCTGCTGAACTGCTGAAATTAACATCAACATCCGAGTACCAGTTGTTAACGACATCAGGAGAATATGTACTATGCAATAAGGATGTTAGCTTTTGTGACATATCTCCATCGAACCACGAGGAAGCAGACACGCGCATGATGCTTCATCTCAACCATGCAGTCTCACAAGGTCACAAAATAGCTTTTCTTCGCACGGTTGATTCTGATGTCGTCATTCTGTCTTTGCACCATTTCGCAACATTCCGTGACCTTGGACTCAGTGAGCTGTGGATTGGGTTTGGAATTGGAAAGGCATATAAAGATATGCCAATTCATGAGATAGCTTCACAACTTGGACCTGATTACTGTAAGGCCCTGACTTTCTTCCACGCCTTCACAGGTTGTGATGTAACATCCAGCATGCTCGGCATTGGGAAGAAGACAGGATGGAATGCATGGATGAATTTTCCCGCATCAACTGAAATGATGATAGAATTGACTGAGAATCCGCAAGTCTTTTCAGAGGATTCCCCTCATATGCAGCATATCGAAAAACTCACCATACAGATGTACAGTAACAGTTGTGTCAGTACACGTGTCAATGATGCGAGACGGCATATGTTCACACATGGCCTTAAGTCTATGGAAAACATCCCGCCCACCAAAGCAGCTCTGTATCAACATGTAAAAAGGGTAATTCTTGTGTCATCTTTCATTTGGCATCGTGCTCTGCAGAAACACTTATGTGTGCCAGACCCATCACAGTACGGATGGGAGTGGAATCCACGTCTCAATATTCTGGTCCCATTTTGGACTCACCTAGGAGACGCAAGTGCTGCATGTGCACTGATGCTCCACTGTAGTTGTGCCAAGGCCTGCAAGGGCAATTGCAAATGCTTGAAAGCTGGATTAAGGTGCACACCTTTGTGTAAGTGTGAAGGTGGCTGTTGTAACAATATTGAGTAGTATACTGTCATGTTAGGACCAGTCATCTCCTATTCTGGTATTTTTTTTTCCATTTTCGGCCAGTTAACACATGTCATGTTTCTAGTTGAGTTGATTTTGCTAACAAATGTTCATCCCATGTGGCTTGCTACATTGTCCGGGGTATAGGAATACAGTTTTAGATTTCGGAAAATAGTCTGTTATTTACTGCACAAGACGGTGTTAATTCATGCATAGCATGATACAATATCCCCAACTATTTTGCCTCTGTACAACAGTTGATACCTTCGTTCACCCGTGTGTTCATCTATGGTATCCTTGTCTTTCTCTGGCCATAGGCCACATGTGACTAGTCAGTTCCTACTCCATAGCAAATCAACTTGGAAATCCTTCATCTTGTAGCGCACTCATGTCTCAATGAATCCATACCTGAGTTGATCTAATAAATCTAACGTAAGGTATCAAATTGCCATACCGGATCATATTTCGATAAGTTATTCGCTAAAACATTTCGACCACTCATCGACATCAAAGGTCATGTTTTGGCTCCCAGTGGTGGCTATATCTCTATATCCCTGGTAAAGTAGCATACCATGAGGGATGGGCATTAAGTGTCGGCAACATTAATCCTGACTTGGAACACACCACATCTTAACTGGCCGAAAATGAAGAATACTACTTGTAGTCAAAAAATATTCCTGTACCTCGAATGACTGCAAACATACACTCACCCCTTCTAGTCCCATTTTGCCAATGTTCTATACTGGCAAGATAACATTGTATAATTAACAACGGGAACTAATGCATCCCGAGTTCATTCCAGCACTGCCCTTGCTGGCAGACGTGTCGCTATGGTGTTGAGATTGAACCAGAACTCCTCTAGAAATTTGATAGTTTTATTTTCTTAGAAAATAAATCTATCGAAAATGCCGGAAGTTGAGAATAGACTGTCACTTTAATTGGATTATCAAATGTCCAAGTATCCCCACTGCTGCATACTATCGAGTACCCTTGTTCATGTGTTGACAGGAATCTCTCATACCATGTTCATTTGACCATTGCATTCCCGAGAAACATTCAACACTAATTTATCTACGGACGGACGATCATACTGACAGTCAGACACACAGACGCACACATCGACGGAAATTCTGATCCCATTATCCATTAATCTTCCCCCCAACTTGTTCCAAGGGCTTCACTCCATCATTCACATCAATTACAGCACATGTATGGTGTTAGGTTTGGAGCTTCAGTTGTGCGATCGGCGAAAATAGCTTTTTTTCGATCCGCTTGGCGGCCATTTTGGATTTCGCTGCTAGTGGTGGCTAGAGGATGGTGCCAACTTGTAGCCGATCGATTTTGAAATCTCTGATGCCTACCCTTACATCATGCCAAATTTCAGGAAGGTATCACCAAGTGCACAATTCTAGCGAATTCCTCCCCCGCTATTTATCAATCAATTTGGACAAAACTTTTCAGACATCATCACTACTAAGTGAACATGCGCATATTCTAAGATTTTTGATCTGCGACAATTTTAACCAGGTTATCTCCCTTTGACTTAGATTTATTGTGTCTTTCCATCCGAACAAATTCTTGTGTGCGCAACTCCTCCTACATTAATGAACCGATTTTGATGAAACCCTTCAAACATCATCTCTACTAAGTGAACATGTGCATATTCCAAACTTTTTAATCTGCGACAATTTAAAATTCTTGTGTGCGCAACTCCTCCTACATTAATGAACCGATTTTGATGAAACCTTTCAACCATCATCTCTACTAAGTGAACATGTGCATATTCCAAACTTTTTAATCTGCGACAATTTTAACCAGGTTATCTCTCTTGAACTTTGATTTAATATGGGTTTCTACATGAAATTCTTGTGTGCGCAACTCCTCCTACATTTATCAATCAATTTGGACAAAACTTTTCAGATATCATCACTACTAAGTGAACATGCGCATATTCCAAGATTTGTGATCTGCGACAATTTTAACCAGGTTATCTCCCTTTGACTTAGATTTATTATGTCTTTCCGTTCGAACAAATTCTTGTGTGCGCAACTCCTCCTACATTAATGAACCGATTTTGATGAAACCTTTCAAACATCATCTCTACTAAGTGAACATGTGCATATTCCAAACTTTTTGATCTGCGACAATTTTAACCAGGTTATCTCTCTTGAACTTTGATTTAATACGGGTTTCTGCATGAAATTCTTGTGTGCGCAACTCCTACATTTATCAATCAATTTGGACGAAAGTTTACAGACATCATCACTACTAAGTGAACATGCGCATATTCCAAAATTTTTGAGCTGTGGCAATTTCAACTAGGTTATCTCCCTTTAACTTAGATTTATTATGGGTTTCTACATGAAATTCTTGTGCGTGCAACTCCTCCTACATTTATCAATCAATTTGGACAAAACTTTTCAGACATCATCACTACTAAGTGAACATGCGCATATTCCAAGATTTTTGATCTGCGACAATTTAAACCAGGTTATCTCCCTTTGACTTAGATTTATTATGTCTTTCCGTTCGAACAAATTCTTGTGTGCGCAACTCCTCCTACATTAATGAACCGATTTTGATGAAACCTTTCAAACATCATCTCTACTAAGTGAACATGTGCATATTCCAAACTTTTTGATCTGCGACAATTTTAACCAGGTTATCTCTCTTGAACTTTGATTTAATATGGGTTTCTGCATGAAATTCTTGTGTGCGCAACTCCTCCTACATTTATCAATCAATTTGGACGAAAGTTTACAGACATCATCACTACTAAGTGAACATGCGCATATTCCAAAATTTTTGAGCTGTGGCAATTTTAACTAGGTTATCTCCCTTTAACTTAGATTTATTATGGGTTTCTGCATGAAATTCTTGTGCGTGCAACTCCTCCTACATTTATCAATTTTGACGAAACCTTTCAAACATTATCATAACTAAGTGAACATACACATATTCCCAAATTTTTGATCTGCGACAAATTTAACCAGGTTATCTCCTTTTAACTTGGATTTATTATGGGTTTTCAAATTGGATTGTTGTGTGTGCAACTCCTACATTAATGAACCGATTTTGAATACATGTTGCACATTGTAAATGTGTTTTTCCAAATGTAAACCATATATGTGTGGGCTCTTTAAGTATTCAGTGCTGTTTTGTGGAAGGCCACATGCAAATACAAATTTCAACAACAAAAAATGATCTTTATGTATACATTTCCTTATGGCCTTCGCCTACATGATCAGAAGTGCATTCCTCTAAAAACCCAAAGCGGGGGTATTAATCACCTTCAGTGATGGTTCTAGTTGTAAAATGTAAACCAACTGTTACCAGGTTATTAAATTGCACAGGCCAGTGAGGCCCCTGGCATTAACCCCTAAGTCCCCATAAACGTCCACATCGTCATCGTGGCAGTTTATGGGGACTTGGGGTTAAAACCACTGAGCCAGCCAGTGCAATTTAATAAGCAGCCAGACTGAGCCAGACTCAGCCAGTAGCAGCCACAGTCCAACTTGTATTCTATTGTTTTGAAATTTGAAAAATGTGTTCCCCAGGAGCAGCTGCAGCCTTGTGACTACTGACTGTCTGACTAGTATTATTCCTTGGGACGTTAAAACGAGAACTCAATGAATCAACCTGCAAGGTCTATTATCTTTTGCAATGTTTTACATCAGTGTTGGCTGCCTGCTCGGGCAACCAACAATGATGTAGACACATTGTCAAGGCATCTGCAGCATGCAGTTGTGTACATATAGATATATCATAATGCTAACCTTGTAATTACTAATTAACCTCAGGATTTAAGGGTCAGAGTGCTTCCCAATTCTACATGTAATCATGTATCAGGGATAGAGATACTGATGGAAGAAACTGAAAAGGAGGAAGTGATGGACAGCATTAAACGGTTTGTATCTGAGTGCTGGGTGGAGAGGAGGAGGGGAGGGTGGGATGTAGGGGGGTTGATGGCCTTCTCTTATGAGAACCACGACAAATCAGCGGCTTGCCAAAGTGATATTATTATCATATATGTTGAATTGGAAAGAAGAGAAACTGTCATTTATGTGAACTTGGTTAAACAATAATAAACATCTTATTTTTATTTTGCAAAACAGTTGAAAAGTTTTTGAACTCTCGTTCAATCATACTCCATTTGTTCACTCTGAGGTTCAGATTGGCTCACAGAGTCCTCAGACTCGGGCTCAGCTGGTCGTTTGGGTGGCCTGGGACCATAGGGTTCAACTGAAACTCGTCTTGTTTTTCCTGCTAAAATTAGGTCCACAGATGATTTACTGTCAAACTCAGCAGGAGGGGGTCCTTGTTGGTCAATGATCATCAGATCATCTAAAATGTCATCTCCAAGTTTGCTACGAAAATCTGTCTTCACTCGGAGCATTGTTGAGAACCCCCTTTCAACGACTGCATTCGAGGAAGGAAACACAAGGAGAATTTTCATGACATGTAGAATGTTAGGATAGTCATTTTGATTTTTTGTCAACAGCAATTTCCAAATCTCAGAGGGTGTCAAGTGTTTCAGGTTTCTACTTATGAAACATTTGAGTCCACTCCACTCATCCAGCATCTGGTCTCTACAAACCCCCTTCGCCTCCAGCAATGCTTTAAAAATGAGTGATGAAAACGGAGAGCTCCACATTTCCAAAATTCTCCAAAACAGCAGACTTTGGAGGCCAAATGTCTGTTTATGGGCTTGAAACTGTTAAATATAGGATCCTCTTGAATGTCCCCAAACCGATCACATAAACATTTTAAAACTTTGTCAATGCATTGGATATATTGTTTCTTGTTGGTGTCAGAGGCCTCGATATTCAGCTTGATACCGCGGTAGCAAACACAAGCTGGGTCTTCATTTAGTAACTTCAAAATAATACTGAGTTGATCAAGTTCGGAAACATCGTGGTCAGACACAGTCTTACGTGTAGGATGTGGTTGAGTAATTTGAGTTTGTTCTGTATCAGTAAATTCAGTTAAATTGGTATTTTCACACAAATCAATAAAAGATTGTTTAAGATTGTTCATCTGAGAATATGTTTTCTCCAAAAGGGAGGGTGTTGACAACAAATCAATTGATTCCTTTTGCAATGAAAGTGAAAGCTTGGACAAAGACTGTAATATCTGTCTGAACAGCAACATGTAAATGACAAACTTGACTGATTTTAGTATTCTTATATATCCCCTCATTTTGGATTTGTCATCGGATTTCGACTCGTCATCTTCAGCCATATTTTCCAGATGTGACAAAATAATCGGATATGATTCAACTAAGCTGTCGCATGCTCTTCGCTTGTGCTGCACCCATCTTGTACCGTTAGCTTTTTGTGGGACCTTAACGTGTTCATTCATTACCTCTGCAAGAATTTTTAACTCTCTTAATTGTCTGGGGCTTCGATGGTACATATTGTGAAGTGCAAACAAAATTTCAACAACCTTGTCCAAATATGTCCCTTTGAAGGCATCTTTGGCAGCCAATTCAAGTCTGTCGTTAAGGCAGTAAATTGTTATAAGCCATGGGTGAGTCGCTTTCAGAAGAGTCGATACACCACCTTTGCACCCCAAGTCCACACTTGCCCCGTCGGAGCAAAAGCCGACAAGTTTAGATTCCAAATGAAAATCAGAAAGAATAGTACGTAAATGGGCAGTGACTGCAGTTGCCTTCCCGCTTCCCAATGCTTTGATATTGAAGTACACTGTTTTGGGCTCACCCCTTTCGATTATTTTCAAGAACACAAGTTCTTTTTCGGAAACACTGGTGTCAGTGGACCCGTCAATTAGAGCAGAATAATACTCTGACAGTTTTATTGATTCCATTACATTATCCGAATGTGCATAGCAATGTAACTGGTAAACTCGTTGCATTTTTTGTCATTTATATAGGTATTACCCAAGTTCACCCCGTGTCGTTTTTCGAGTTCAACCAACTGCGTGAATTTTATGAAAGGGATTTCCTCCTTTGCCATCATGTAGGCGACATCAAACAGCTTCACAAGCCTGGACTTTTCCTCGGAATCCCTTTTCACAAGAGCTTTTCCCATTGGTGTTTTTATACAGTCCTGAACAGACCGAGGTGGGCACTTTAGGTCAAGAGCTTTTTTGTGTTGCTCTCTTTGTGCATGTTTAACTACACTGTCTTTTTTTATTTTTTCACAGACACCGTCAATAAATGCGCGATTAAAATTACGCAAATGACGCAACCTGTCCTCGTACGTGACACACAGCTCACACGAAATTGAAGTAACTTCATTCTTTTCATTCAGCGTGTACTTCAACCACGGATATTCCTTCACCCAGTTTTTTAGTGTTTTTAATTTTATAGACATCTTCGATCAGACGATCACGTTTCGAGCAGATGAGCTGTCACGACCATGCGCACGCATCAACCGAAACACGTTGCCAACAGTACAATACCCTAAGAGAACTGTACCCTCTCGTTTTTGCCCAAAGCATTTCCGAGTCCTCGCATATTTGACCCAAATAGTCTTTTTTTTAAAAAACTTTCAAGTTTAAGTGAAAATTTTTATCTAACCCAAAATGTCCCTTGGTCAAACTATCCAAAGAGTTTTTTTTACCGAAACCGTGTACAATAAAAAATAACTTGTCATCAAATTTGCAGATACATTTTATTTTGTCGAAATTGAACAGGATTTTCTGTTCCATGAATAAATCATAATTGAATAGGCCTACTGGCAAATTTGGAACTAAGGGTAAAAATAAGACAATTGTAATGCAGATCAATAATAATTCTCGTGATACAGTCGTCCAGGATCGTTGCAAAGTGCCGGCCGAGGGATTTCAGTTCACCCCGCTGCCTAATCGAGTACAGACCCCCACCCCCCATAACGAAAAACTCTGGTCGATTCGGACCAGTTTATTTTTCGACAATTCGTCCCAGATTTTTTAACGGTTCGGGAATTAGGTCTGAACACTTAAGGCCACATGTTTGAACCTTGCTTCCCAACACAGAACCATGCCCGTCGGCCCAGAAGGATCATGATCATCGGTTTAGGGTCAACTCGCCCCCAGTCAGGGGCGAGTTGACCCGGTTTTGAGGGGCGAGCTGACCCAGTAAAATTATTAATTTTTCTCATTTTTTTTATTTTATATATTATATTTTTTATTTATATACCAAGTTTTGAGGATGAAATTAATTGACTGCGCATAGACTTCATTGCATTTGTTGTGTACAATGAAAATGGATAAGGCTATGCCATAACACAAGAGTTTGTGAAACAATGCCAACAATACATGGGAAATTAATCAAAGTAACCATATACCCCAATCACAATGTCACGTCTCTGCTCTCCGGTTGATATACATTCATGAGCAGCCTTATGCATATCATGGGCGCCCAATGCACGCTCAATACCGTTCTGCTGAGTTCACGGGCGTAGCTCAACCGGATAACAGAAACATGACAGTGTCACTGGGGCATCAAACTAACTGTATGAATATCTAGCCAAATAGTTTTCCACTTGAGTTTGAAACATCGGCGATCTCCGTGAGTCTGACCTCAGTGAAGAACTCGAAGCTCATTTATCGAATAAGACTCGCAGTAAACTACATAGTAAAGTAAGTTGGAGTGAAACTACCCACGTGATCCAGCTTTGCCTTTCGTACGATGATCACGTGGGTAGTTTCACTCTAACTTATTTTACTATATATATGTAGGTTAATACGAGCCTCATTGGGTAAATGAGCTTCGAGTTCTCCACTGAGGTCAGACTCACGGAGATCGCCAGTTTAACAACGAATTTTAATCGTTTGGGCGATCATATAATTAAGGACAGAGTTCCTTTAGTATGATATCCCAAGCGATTGGACATATTGTGAATTGGGATTTTGATTCTGTTCTCTGGTGAGGTTTTGGTATCGTTATTGAAAAAATCTTCTCTGTTTTTTTAATATTTTGACGAAGATTACGATGTTTTTTTATATATATATTTATTTTTTTAAAGTGAGGGTGTTATATATTTCTGTAAAATCAGACAAATGATCACTGTTTGTGACAAACATGTCATGATTATAATAGGCCTATTGCTAGTAGAATAATAACCCGGGGGAAAAAGTGTGACGGGAAATCTAAAATGTGTTTTTGTTTTTGGTAAAAATCACATCTCCTTTACTTCACATGGGAGGCGAATGGTAGGTGTGATAAACTATTGTCTGATTTTCCAAAGATAAAAAAGAAACTATTTTCTGTTTCTGCCGATTATAAGACAGTTGTTATTATCTATCTACCTGCTTCATCGGGCGACTGCTCGGTAGTGAATAAAAGAGGTAAGTTTTGCGAATATTTGTCCCCTCCCCATCCCCCCCTCTCTCTCTCTCCCTCTCTCTCCCAACGTAAACTGCAGGGAAACAGGATGAGTTCCATCCCATCACTCCTTGTCAACAATATTTCCGATCTGTGGTCAAGTCTCCCCAGAGAAAAATGGAAATATGGTTAGCAACATGAGAGATGGAACGGAACTGTTCTGATAAAGACAACAGAACAGTTCCATCCTATCACTCCAGTTGCCGACCATATTTCCGATTTTTTTTTAGGGGCGACTTGACCCGGGGCGACTTGACCCAGGGCGACTTGACCCGAGGGCGACCTGACTGGCTGACCCGAGGGCGACTTGACCCGTTCCTGATCATCTGCCTATGAAGTCAGTGCATGTCGACGGAGTACTTCAAAGAACGGTGTTGGGACCGTTACTTTTCCTCTGCCATATAAACGTTCACAAAAACAGACCTCCTTAATTTCACTCAAACCGCCTCCACGGTTTTATACCAAAATGCTGTGGACTGATAATATTTTTGTTAATAATTTTTAATTGTCTACCTAGGGTTTTTTTTTAAAATAATAATTATGTATTTTTTACGCCCGCATTGAAGAATATTAAAAAAAAAAATAAGCATTAATAGGTACGTCCGTGTTGACCCATTCCCGTCAACGACGGACAACTTGGGGCGGTTTGACCAGGGAACAGTTAGTGTGGAGTGTATTTCTTGAACACCAATTGGTGTAAACAATTATTTGTGAATGGCTGTCTATTGCCGTTACGGACTTGCGGGCGATCAGTTGTCTTTCTTCGGACAGTCAGTCAAGTTGAATCAACTTTGACGGAAAACATCGTGGATTTGAACAATAAATTGTGGTCACAAGGTCAGATATTGAATTATTTCAAATATTTTTGTATTCCGCAATTGCCGCATTTCATGAAATGCAAATGGGAAATATACCTACGAAATTGTTTGAAACATCTGGAGCGTTAATCAGTATTGAAATTTCGAATCGCAAAATGATACACACAGAAGTAAAATGCATCGCTAAAATCGAAAAATGCATCGAAAAATGCGATGCGATACCGGTTAAATCGACCCCTGTTGTGATTGCACTACCGTGACAGTCGTACAAATATCTAGTTATTGGGACTGTTTCAAAACTGTCCCAATATCCAGATATTGGTACTGTTTTACTGAGCTGTTCTCATCAAAACTGTACTTGGTGTGATTTTATAGGGCTTGTATTCATGACAGAGAACAAAAGAAATATTAGGTAGCTTAATTTGACGGACTGTCCGACACTTCATTCTGCCAGATTGCGCAATTAACATGCTATATTGTTGTCTAACTGTACACTTTGTTATTGGCGGTACTGTATATTTTCAAAACAATTCCAGGGAAACATCATGTGACCACCTGGCTGAAGGTCGTCGAATTCATTCAGTGATTGTGGAGTGACATGATATGGATTTAAAGTTGTTTTTAAATAACAAATGTCCATATCATGTCCATTGGGTGAAGGGTTAAAAACCCTTTATCCAGTGCACAGGATAAGAACATTTATTATTTTAAATATTATTTTTCTGAATTCAAAACCAGATAAAAGTAAAGAAATATAATAATTTGGAAATTAAAATATATGAAAAGGAATTAAATAATATATATTTATTTATTCCTTCATAGAATAGCTTTATATATAATTCTCATCACTTTTCCAAAATCAAAACGTAAACAAGAACTATTTAGCACAGTTTAAAAGTAGGGTAAGTTGCGTTGGATGCCGAAAAATTATGACTGCATATTTAAACACAATGGACTTATTTTCTAACACTACATTCATTCTTTTGTGCTGACTACAGAACTGTTAACTGTTGGCCAACTGTACCCAGAAAATTTCTAATGGAATTAAAAAAAAATGCTTCAGTGATGAAAAGAAAAGTTTTGTGTAGGGCACAAACGTCCCACATGCATGAAGTTTGATAAAGATACTTTCTAATTACTAATGTTCTTGAAGTAACTAAACATAAGGACATATTTTCCTGTTAACATTTCCAGACTTAGGAAATTATTAGCTAAGTAGACTTTGATAAGAGCAAATCACAGGTGGAGGTGCTCTGTGGGACAGTGTGGGTGGGTGATGGTGGGGGGGGGGGGGGGGGGGGGTGCTCATGAAGAAGAGGATCCTGGGGGGGGGGGGGGATCAGATCAACAGTTATTTTATGATTTTTTAACATCGCATAAATGCATCAGCATAGTTGACAACTAGTTCTGCTGGATATAACCTGGTGTTTAATAGTGGTCCATGTGCTGAAAATTCACAAGTTTTTTCTTTTATTTTGTCCCCTCGCAAACTTTTCCCTGAAATCCATCCCATTTCCCTGAAAATCACCCTCATGTTCCTTGAAAAATTATTCTGGAGGTTAACATGTCTGCAGTGGACTTACATTTATAGACATTTACCCTTTGCTCCAAGCTATGACTTGTGATCACTAACTGGAACAGGAATGACTGCATCGTTCCTATGAAGGGTTAGATTTATTTATTTATTTATTAGGGTTTACTGACACTTTAACAACCAGGGTCATATGTCGGTAACAGTTTTACAGGTGGAGGAAGCTGGAGTACCCAGAGAGAACGACCATGCTACGAGCAGCTGTCAGCTCTCCAACATCGTAACTCTGAACACGCAAGGTTAGATTGGTTGAAGACATGGGCACCATCGACGTGCAGTACGCCTTAATACACAACGTCATTGTGCCCCCATGTGGGCAACCAGGGTTAAATGCCTTGCCCAAGGACACAACGCAGGAGTGCAAATCAGTTGCTGAAATGGTCACCCATCCAGCTACTAACAGTGCTCAACGTTGCTTAACTTTGGTGATCTGACGAGAACCGGTTACTGCAACACCACCGAGCACCCATGAAAGGTTACATGCTATGGTGGAAGTAGAAAAAATTAAACTGTAGTCTTTTCCCAATATATGACATAGCCCAAGTGTATGTAATTAGGGGAAATTTTTCACTGCTGAAAATCACCCATGCTAGATATTTTGAATGGGTGGGAGGTATCATCTAACTGAAATTTATGCATGGGGCAGCCCTGGTAATTCGTGGAATTAGCCTCGGTAAAAAAATTGCCGTGGGTCCAGCAACTTGCGTCGGCAAAATGCATTTGTGTCGGCAATTTTTATTCTCCTGATTGAATTCTAACATATAAACGATGTAGAGTGCTCTGAATGAAATATGAAAACCTTTATTACAACTGGGTCATTAATTTACAATCCAACTCGCCCAGTGCTACATCAAACATATCAGGGCAATGTGTCAATATGAAATTCATGTGTATACTACAGGGCGCCACCATGTTGTAATACTGCACTCAAACTGGGTGCTTTCTGTTTTCTCATTGGCTAAAATTGAAAAAGGTTATTTTTAAATATACAGTTTATGCAGGGATACTGAAACGGAAATTCTTCACTGATAACTAATGTGAATACACCGTTGTGGAGATCTTGAGGTTTGTACCGTCCATGTTGTCCAATCAATTATAGGAGTTCACCGATTTATTTTGACATCGGGGGAAATGCTACTATTATGTTGGGGGCATATCACAATTCTCCTTTGTTAGAATGTTCTGTCTGGCTTCTCACACATTTGAAATAACCTGGTTTAGATAAGATTTGGCACAAATTTAGTGCACTCAACAGAAAATGACTTCGGCATTTTTTTTGCCAACGCCTAAACGCATGCCCTCGGCACTCCCATGATGGGAGTATATAGCAACAACGAACACTGGTTTGAAATGTTACATTGGCCAACTGTAGTCGTTCGATTTTGAAAATCGTATGTGCGCTATGCATCGCTCGCAACTATTTGAAGTGAGGCGCACTATCGCCCGTTGAACATGGAACGCAGATGCTTCAACAATTTTTGGGTCGATATGTTGCGCACTTTGAGTAGCATGAGCCACCTTGAAATTTGTTGAAGTAACAATGTGTATACCGTTAATATAGAGTGAAGAACGTATTAATGAAAATACTCATATTTGCTAAAACTTGACTCTTGCATACATTAATGCACCAACTGCTTCTTTTTATACCATATCGACATGATCTGATACCATTCAAAATATCACCTTAACTCATCATGTTCGTGAAACCGGTGGTCGGTGCTCAAAAGAATGTTTGTTCAAAAATATTGCCCACTTTGCATATAGCAGCAATTTTGTTTGTTTTGCCCAATATGTAATATACATCCCCCCCCCCCCCCCCCCCCCCCCCCCCCCTTCCTGGGATGTCTGGGACATCTACCCAGACACAGCAAAAGTGTGTTTATATATTACATGGCAGACAATTTCAAGTCAGGCAACAAGTTCAGCTCAGCTCTGAATGAAGTCAAGTGCATCATTGCATGTAGATTTGTGATGGATTCGAGATGGGTTGACATCCATTTGGGACATGTGGACTTACATGGAAGTTTGTGATAAATGTGCTTCCATTTTTTGCCATGTAGACTTCAGTTTGTGCTTAACATGCACAAGCTTTTTATCAAGGCAGCCTTTGAACTTGAAGTGCGCCAAAGTACTTTGTAAATTGACTCGTGCTGTTAACATATTTGACGTTCATATCCACAATGAATAAGTTTCGATTACTCACCCAAAAGAGTCCAGGCGTCCTGTTGTTGACTCGCAAAAAGTGAATATTGCGGGTGCCAAGGCACGCAAGAGCGATAAAGCACCTCAAAATCGAAAGACTGCGAACTGTCTGTTGCAATTGAGCACTCAAACATATACTTCATTTTGGCTTTTTCAGGATTGTAGACTGCCACCTTTAACCCTTGCACCAATAAGAAAAAGCATCTTTAACTCTTTCAGCAACCATGAAAATCATCAAACACAATGGCGAAAGGGATAAGTTACTAAGTGGGTATAAATTTGTTATCCTTCAGCTGTCATAACATTTGGATTGTAAATTTGGCTAAAAATATTTCCAGTGTAAAATTGTTTGTTGAATGCAGTGGTGTGGATTGCCCATGCGAATTAAGTAATCGCAATTTTCAGAAGTTCTTGCACTGGCAAGTCATGGTTGCTACTCACAGCTATGCCTGCACGGTTTTCGGATTTGAGTACCGGTGACGGTATTGAAAACAATACCACGGTATACCGGTATACCGTGAAACAGTTAAGATTGACAGCAACATAAAACTGAAATACCTGACTTTTCCGTAAGCCCTTGATAAATGCGATGTACACAGTCCCACCAACCCAGATGAAAACACAACTCATGAAATTCGGTACATTCAGAGTGTTGAGTTTACTTTTGATGTAAAAGAATTTTGATGTTCATTAATTCGTTGTTTATCAGCAATCTGACAACAATTGTTTTAAATTACGCAGATTGCGAAATTTGCAACAATTTTTGTCAAATTGCTGACAGCCATCACAGCTGTTTCATTGGGAAAACATTGTCAGCTAGTGATTGACACCAGCCTGTCATGAAACTGAATGGTGATCACGTCTTAGGGGCGTGCTTAATATCAACAGACCAACTGACCTGACATGTGGCAGCTGACATTTGACATTGTCATGTTTGGAAGTTTACTGCAGGAAGATAGGGGAAGAGGAGGAGCTACTATGGGCAAGTTGAACTTGCACTCAAGTTGACTCAACATTGGTCGATTAGTATCGAAGATTGGACAATTCGTTCCTAGTAATTTTAGTACATGGTCAAGTAATAATCACAGAAGACGGGTATAATTATACCCCCGCTTCGAAGAAGTGGGGGCTATATAGGAATCGCCCTGTACGTCCGTCCGTCCGTCCGTACGTCCGTACGTCCGTCCGTACGTCTTTCCGGACATGAAATTCTTGTGTGCGCAACTCCTCCTACATTTATCAATCAATTTGGACAAAACTTTTCAGACATCATCACTACTAAGTGAACATGCGCATATTCCAAGATTTTTGATCTGCGACAATTTTAACCAGGTTATCTCCCTTCGACTTAGATTTATTGTGTCTTTCCATCCGAACAAATTCTTGTGTGCGCAACTCCTCCTACATTAATGAACCAATTTTGATGAAACCTTTCAAACATCATCTCTACTAAGTGAACATGTGCATATTCCAAACTTTTTAATCTGCGACAATTTTAACCAGGTTATCTCTCTTGAACTTTGATTTAATATGGGTTTCTACATGAAATTCTTGTGTGCGCAACTCCTCCTACATTTATCAATCAATTTGGACAAAACTTTTCAGACATCATCACTACTAAGTGAACATGCGCATATTCCAAGATTTTTGATCTGCGACAATTTTAACCAGGTTATCTCCCTTTGACTTAGATTTATTATGTCTTTCCGTTCGAACAAATTCTTGTGTGCGCAACTCCTCCTACATTAATGAACCGATTTTGATGAAACCTTTCAAACATCATCTCTACTAAGTGAACATGTGCATATTCCAAACTTTTTGATCTGCGACAATCTTAACCAGGTTTATCTCTCTTGAACTTTGATTTAATATGGGTTTCTGCATGAAATTCTTGTGTGCGCAACTCCTCCCACATTTATCAATCAATTTGGACGAAAGTTTACAGACATCATCACTACTAAGTGAACATGCACATATTCCAAAATTTTTGAGCTGTGGCAATTTTAACTAGGTTATCTCCCTTTAACTTAGATTTATTATGGGTTTCTACATGAAATTCTTGTGCGTGCAACTCCTCCTACATTTATCAATCAATTTGGACATAACTTTTCAGACATCATCACTACTAAGTGAACATGCGCATATTCCAAGATTTTTGATCTGCGACAATTTTAACCAGGTTATCTCCCTTTGACTTAGATTTATTATGTCTTTCTGTTCGAACAAATTCTTGTGTGCGCAACTCCTCCTACATTAATGAACCGATTTTAAATACATGTTGCACATTGTAAATGTGTTTTTCCAAATGTAAACCCATATATCTGTGGGCTCTTTAAGTATTCAGTGCTGTTCTGTGGAAGGCCACATGCAAATACAAATTTCAACAACAAAAAATGATCTTTATGTATACATTTCCTTATGGCCTTCGCCTACATGATCAGAAGTGCATTCCTCTAAAAATCCAAAGCGGGGGTATTAATCACCTTCAGTGATAGTTCTAGTTCAATCAATATTTATTTATTTCTAATGAGAACAGCAAGACAAATAAATGATAAATGTATAACAATGAATAAAAAATATCTACAATGAGCACACTTGTTATCTAAGACGAGAATCGTCTTTTCAGTCAAATGCACATAACAGCAAATACAAACAAAATGCACTATTGAATTTTCCGCAACGTTTTGTTCATATTGCGAATATCATTAGATAAAATATCTAATGGTACTTGTAATAGGAACAAAACATTGCTGAAAAATTTTACTGGAAGCACTGAACACTAAAAACATTTTACGTGAAGCGCTGAAAGCACAAAAATGCACAAATAAATTTCCCGCAACGTTGTGTTCCTATTGCGAGTATCATTAGATACGAATATCTAATGGTACTTGTGGGAGCGCAGTGGCTCGGTAGGTAGAGGTGCAGGCTGCAAACAACCGCGTTGTGTCCTTGGGCAAGACACTTCATCTCCATTGCCCGCGTGGGGGCACGATGACGCCGTGTACTAAGGCATACTGCACATCGATGGTGCGCATGTCTTCAACCAATCTAACCCTGCCTGTGCTGCAGTGCGGAGTTACGATGTTGGGGAGCTGGCAGCTGCTCGTTGTTGCTCAGTAGTTCTCTCCGGGTACTCTGGCTTCCTCCACCCGTAAAACTGTCGCGGTCATGATTAGCCATTGTGCTAAATATGTGACCTTAAACACCAATAAATAAATAAATAAATAATGGCACTTGTAATAGGAACAAAACGTTGCTGAAAATTTTTGCTGGAAGCACTGAACACTAATAACCTTTTACTTGAAGCACTTAAAACACAAAAATGCACTAATAAATTTTCTGCAACGTTTTGTTCCTATTGCGAGAATCATTAGATATGAATATCTAATGGTACTTGTAATAGGAACAAAACGTTGGTGAAAATTATTACTGGAAGCACTGAACACTAAAAATATTTTACTTGAAGAACTTAAAAGTTAAAACACAAAAATGCACTACTAAATTTTCCGCAATGTTTTGTTCCTACTGCGAGTATCATCATATTCGAATATCTAATGGTACTTGTAGTAGGAACAAAACTTTGCTGAAAATTATTACTGGAAGCACTGAACTCAAAAACCATTTTACTTGAAGCACTTAAAAGTTAAAACACAAAAATGCACTAATAAATTTTCTGCAACATTTTATTCCTATTGTGAGTATCATTTGATACGAATATCTAATGGTACTTGCAATAGGATCAAAACATTGCTGAAAATTTTTACTGGAAATCCACTGTATATACGAAGTATTTTACCGAAAATAAAATATTGGCACATCTCGCATTCATAAATTTGCTGCTAAGAATGATAACATATTCACTTTGTGTGGTTTAAGACAAGATCTTTTTGGTCCAACAATCTGACCAGACTTGCTAAAAAAAAAAGCCTCTGCGATGGACCACTGGTTGCACACACACAGAGATATTTTTTAGCAAATTTGGCCAGGGTTGGATATTTATCAGACATGTTAACCTTCCAAAATTTTTTTCAGGGAGATTGAAGAAAATTTTCAGGGAGATGACATGATTTTCAGGGAGATTTTTTTTTGCGCGTAGAAGCCACGTGTGGATCAATTTTAAATACAAATTAATACCAAATACCCCCTCTCCACCCCCACACACACAGACATAACAGGAAACAGTCCAACAACAATACATCAAAGGAACATACGCCAACGTTCTACTAACCGGTGGTGAGTGACCCAGACCTGTTAACCTCCCGAGGTGACTGTCAGTGAGATTTTGATGAGCTCCCAGTGAGACTCGGATGCTTGTCAGTGAGATTTTTGCACGTGGGCAGCACATCAATAATTTCCATGTTACCACCCCTCCCCCCCCCCACCCCACACACACACGCATACATTAAACATTCCACCCTAATGTGTTTTATTTGAACAATTTGTCCTTTCAAAAGCCAAAACATAGAAATATAGAGAAAAACAGAAATCAAAAATATGGATGTGGTCATGTGCCAATATCTGAGTTGTTCCAATGACATCCATATTTCAATGGTTTTATGTAGTCCAGGCACATTAGACATAAAAATGAGAAAGTAAGGAAAAAAATCGGAGAAAGCTGATTTTTTTATATGTTTCCGGGACACACATTGCAGATAAAGTGTGAAAAGTCCCCGCGAATCTGAGTTGAGCTTTTTTAGTTATAGCGTTTTTTTGATGAAAAAAAAATTTAAAAAAAAAATTCGACCCAGCTCCATATTTCTCATTCTTATTCGCCTTAGTAGGGTGAGAATCATAAATATCGTGCTGAATTATATTGAGAATACATATCCCCAACAGAAAATGCCAACTTTGTACCAATTCTCACACTCAATGGTGAAATATTCATGAAAATGTACAAAATTCCGAAAATTTTTTTATTGTTTTCATACACACAACGGTACACAACGTCCATTAAATCAAATCTACGACTACTTTGGGAGTTAAATTATATATCAAAAATTGCAGAAAAGCAGTGGCTTTATAATGATATATAACAATAGTCATTTATTCCATAATGAACTGGTGAAACGTGTGAAATATTAACCATACCCCCTAAACTCAAATTCAAACGGCATCGACTTTTCTCATTCGAATACCGTATTATAGCATCATTGTTTCAATTTCCATGTTCGATTAAATCACATAATGTGGTGTTCGCCTACACTCAAGATGCATTGGCATGTAATGTGGGCACGCCCTTGATGTGTACTCATAAACAAATTTGTATTGTACAGACAACGCTCTTTAATTTGATGCAAAATAGCCTTGAACGACTTTCATCAGGAAACGCTGTTTAATTCCGCATTCCAGGTCTTTATGTACAGACAACGCTCTTTAATTTGATGCAAAATAGCCGAACACTAGATAACATAGACTGCACAGAAGTCAATGAAATATTCTGTGGACTAGCCAGAGGTGACTGTACAACAGCTGACGCTGTCAATCAAGAAAGTGTCAGCCATCTACTGTCAAAATTACACGAACTGCTCCAGAATGCGTAGGACGCACAGGAAAGCTTTGGGTACAATACTACGAGCAAATAGGTCTTCTCCAGTTGTTCTTGAGAGCAGAGTGCACAGGCGACTGGGAACTCCACTCATATTGTGTTCGCAATATGATTCCAGTATTTCACGCAGGTGGTCATTTTGCATACGCAAAAAGTTCTCATCTCTATTTGCAGCAGATGAATGAGCTAACAGAAATAATGCAACAGGATGATCTGAAGTTGTTCACTGAGAAAGGTTACTTTACCATAAGGCGCTCAGATAAATTCTGGGACGGGATATATTCTGATCAGACCATAGAGCAGTGTTTAATGAGAATGTTCAAGCTCCCTGGTGGTCTCACACATGGCAGGGGAATAACCGATAGCACTGTTGCGAAATGGGTACATGGACTACCTCTTTGCCTTCCGATATGTAATGCTCTCGAAAATTTTGTTCATGTTCACACTGGTCATGGCGAACAACATCGGGATCTCCGTCAAAGTTCACAATTGACTGATGCCAATGATATCACCAAATTATTGAATTGGCTCAGAGTGCATTCCCCCTTTCAGAATAGAGATCCACTACAATTAGTCTCTATAGCGACCGGGCTTGTGGCCGACGAAACTGTGAACTGTGACCAAGTTCGCAAAATTGGTGAATGTTGCGTATCGAATGTTGTAAGCAAAACGTTCAACAGCATCAAACTACGACGTGTTGACACTGTGAAGTCTTTCGCATCGATGGCAAATAGCATCAAAGTCCGTGGAAGTAAGGTAGTGATTGACCCCACAATTCTGTTCAACCGCATCACATGTGCTATTCAGTCACAAGCAGAGATGGAAGAGTATCTCAAATATGAACTCGCCCCGAAACCACCAGCATTGTTTGATTCTGCTGGTATGAGGAAGACACAGAAAAGCACGCTCGGTAAGATCCTCAAAACATACGGTTCCGAGCAAACTAAAATCCCAGAACATTCTCTGTTTGTTGTAGATGGTGGATTTTTATTGAGGGCAGTTGTATGGCCTAAACAGTCGTCATATAAGGACATATGTACATCATATTCCAATTATCTAGTGAGACATTTTGGGGCGAACGTCGTGGTTGTTTTTGATGGTTATGCTTGTACAATGTCGACAAAGGGCATAGAACAAGCCTGTAGATCTAAAGACAGGTATTCCATTGATATCAATATCTCACCCGAGTTACCAGCCACCACACCCCAATCCGATTTCCTTGCAAATGCCAAGAACAAAACCCAACTGATCGATCTTCTAATGCAGGAGCCATCTGCTATCAATATTCAGTCCAAGCAGGCCGAGGCTGATGCTGATGTACTGATAGCCGAAACTGCACTTGACATCGCTCAAGATGACAACAATGTTGTCGTTGTGGGAACAGACACAGACTTGTTTGTCATTCTTACCTCTCGAGTTCAACCGGGATGTAATATTCACATGATGTATTCCATTACCCCAAACTTACTAGTTTCAGTTAGTGAAATAGCAACCAAAAAAGGTGACCATAGAAGCAACCTCCTTGTAGCACATTCTATAAGTGGTTGTGACACTACTTCTGCACTCTTTCGAGTTGGTAAGAAGAAAGTATTCAGTACAATTGTCTCCGATGTTACTAGCGACTCACAACAGTATGTCAACACAATTTTGGCGGATGACAGTACACCAAGTGCAGTAGCCGCTGCCGCGGAACAACTTCTCCTGATCTTATACGGGAGTAAAACTGTTTCCTCTCTCGACCAATATAGATATGTCACTTACAAGCGTTATGTTGCAAAATCTAAACTGAATAAACCCATCGACCTAGCCTCACTCCCACCAAGCAGCGATGCTGCACAACAACACGTCTACAGATGTTATCTCCAGGTCCAACAATGGCTGGGCACTTCGCTTCCTCCGACGGATTGGGGGTGGTCACTAGACAATGGACTTCTTGTACCGACTGCAGCCACAAAGCCATGTGCCCCCCGATTACCTACTGAATCTGATCAGTTGTGGTTGCAAGAGTGCTTGTACAAAAAGGTGTGGGTGTAAGAAGGCAGGACTCTCTTGCTCAGGTTTGTGTAATTGCAGTTCGGATTCTTGTAACAACCACAGAAACACTGTCCTGTCGGAAATTTCTGAGTTCGATGAATAATATGTATATAGGTCATGTCATTTCTGTATATAGCGTTGATAATAGTCAATGTAACTTAATCCATGTTGATTGATTTGTACATTCTGTAAATATTATTTATTGATTTTTGTACATTCTGTAAATATTATTTATTGATCTAATGCTGCCAGACACAGATGTGTCTGCTCGGTCCCAAGCCCGAAAATAGTTGAGTTCTCATGCTGACAAATTTTATGCCAAAAGGGGAACTCGGCCAGAAGCAGAGGGGGTCTTCCATAATGTCTATTTTGTAAGCAATGATAAAAGTCTTCAAATGGTGGTGGATTTTTTATCGTCTGTCCAACTAACATCCCGTTCTGTACTACGACCCTTTGGGCAAATCCGTTAGGAAAATCGTCATTTTTTGCGTAAATCCGATAACTTTTTTGTGAATTTTCAATAATTTTTCGCAGAAATTGTCACAGAATGCACATTTTCCTCTAGGTAAATGTATATTAGACATTATGTAGCTCGAAATACGCGTAAACAAAAAATACAGTTGGATCAATTCGAGGTTACAAAGTTCGTGCGATTTTTTTTTTATTTTTTTCAAACGCGTTTTCGAAAAAAGGCTGTAGAAAAAAAAAGCTCAACTGGGATTTTAGGGGACTTTTGTCTAATCATTCAGTGACATGTACTCGACAGTCCCTGAAAAAATCAGCTTTCTCCGATTTTTTTCCCTAGTGAAACCTAATGTTCTTGGATTAATGTACAAAATGTTTGGAGATATTTTCGACCTTTTCAGCACTATATCAGTTTTGACGCTGTGTTGAAAGTTTTGGATCTATTTGGGAAATTATGGGTACTTGCGGCGACCTGCGGTAACCTGAGGCGATCTGTGGTGTTTAGGCACACCCCGAGCCCGGTTGTTGTGGTAATTTGATCTGCCAAAGCCCAGCGCCCCACCTAACCACACCGGGTACTCACTGGAAGTAGTTGGTCATTTACGAAGGGGATTTGGAATGGGGTGATCATTTTTCAGTGAAACGTGAACATTATGCCACAGCCAACCCAGGACGAAACATCTCCGGGATATTTAATTTATTTTGTTGTCCATTTATCACAACAAATGAAAAAACGCCCAAGTGCCGTAAATTAGCAACTTTTTAGAGATTTTTTTCACCAAAAACATAATTTTTTTCACAGCCTGCTTTAGAAAATTGCGAATCGGAAATTTTTCCCAATATATTGAAAATTACGGCAACTCATATGTTTGAGCCGTTTGTCTGCAAAATTGGCTATAATTATCTGAAGTGAAAGTGAAATCCAAAATGCACAATAATAAATTTGTGCGTATTTTTTCACATGTTCGATTGGACAAAAATTATGCGTATGGAACTTATATTTTGATTTGACTGCTACCTGTATACAAGCAAAGGTGTGCCTTTAATATATAATCAATTTCAGCAATTATCCTGCATCTCAAATTCATTTAATCTGCCTGTCAAACATGTTGTAAATAATCACAACACGGCCATTGACAGAAATGAGATTGGTCACCAGTTCTTACGTAAGTGGTGACGTTTCACACAAACTTAATGACCTTGCCATTGAGAGTAGAGCACATGCTTTTGTATTTGTAAACAAAAGCTGGTGGATTCAGTTTTTGTCTGGTATGTCGACTTTCCGGGAGATTTTGGCCCAAATTGACTCCCGGGCGGGAGGGCGGGAGGGGATAGCTAATTCCGGGAGAATCCCGGGCATTCCGGGAGAGTTAACATGTCTTTGTCATGTATTTATATGCATTTAACTTCCATCATTCTAAAGGATTAGTTTCACTGTTGGGTGTATCTTCACCAATTTTTGACAAAATTTGCCTCTCAAGACCATTTGCTTTCTCACCTTGATGAGCAGACTTGTTTATAAATAAACTGCCTATTGTTTTTTTTTCTTTTGTGTGGGCTGATTAACACTCTCCAATGTATTATCAGACATTGTCTTTTCAATCACATTCGAATCAACGTGTAAACTTTTGTCAGTCATGATTTCATTTTTGACAGACTCCAAGTGCTCACTTGACAAATATTGATGTTTGAATCTGGGATCGAGAAATGAAGAAACAGAAATAATTTTTAGAGTCCTGTCCCCACAATACTTGTCACTCATATAATTTTTAATACATGTTTTAATGTCACTGGTGAGGGTGTGCGTATCGTCTTCTGTGCGAAGCATATCAGTGTCAAGCAGTGACAGCAACGGTTTTAAGGCAGAAATGCTCACATACTTTTCTGCTGATAATATGTCTGTAAAATCGCCCACAGGCTCCAAAGCAGCAGTAACTGCTTCCATCACCTGACTATCCTTTCCATGTGGGAACAAGGTGTGATGTGTGCCTTTCTGCACTTAGTTCCTTTCTGATAGCTGGCTCTTGTTCTAAAACGCGTTTCACCATATCATATTTTGCTCCCCATCTTGTTGGGCAGTCAGTTATTAATGAATGCTGTGGTAACCCTAGTTCTAATTGCAAAGCAGCTAAATTTCGTCTGTGTAGCCAACTAGTTGAAAATTTGGACACTATCGACTTACACACACCCAGCATTCTGGAAACTCTTTTGTCATTTTAATGGCATTGTTTACAGCAAGGTTCAAATTGTGCCCAAAACAAGATAGGTGTGGCCAGTCCATTGTTTTAACAGCACTCAAAACATTCGATCCATTGTCAGTTGTTATGCACACCAAATTACTTGAATCCAAATGCCATGTCTGTAATTTCTCGTTAAGAACATTTGAGATGTTCTCACCTGTATGGTTATCAGGAAAATATAAAGTTTCCAGAACACGTGAATTTAAATTCCAGTCATTATCAATAAAGTGGATAGTCAATCCAAGATATGGCACCATTCCAACAGAAGACCACAAATCAGTTGTTAGTGAGAAGAACTGGGCTTCACTGACCTCTTTCTGAACACGTTCGCGAATCTCATTGTACAAGGCAGGTATAGCTGTATCACTAAAATAATTACGTCCAGGAAGCTTATATTTACGGTCAAATTCCTGCAGCATCTGTCTGAAATGTGATTGTTCGACAGTGTACATTGATACCATGTTACCAGCAAGATATCTTGTGACTGATTTAGTCAACTGGTTCCAGCGATTTGAGATCTTCTCATAATTTGTCATATTGGCAATTGAAGCAGAAATGGTGGGCTGCTTAGTGGCAGGACCCTGGATCAGTGTTGGCACTTCGGTTTCCCTCTTTTGTTTTTTAGAGGACACTTGTGAGAATAAAATAGGATGGACGGTCTTCAAATGTGCAAATAACTTTGACGTGTTTCCACCATGAGAAACAAATTCTTTCTTGCATGTTCTACAAATAGGTTTGGTTTCATCTTTCGGCTTTCCGTCATTTCCTGGTTCAAATCCAAAGTACGACCAAATAACTGAAGTTGTTTTGGGTTTGGTTACAAATTCCATGATTTGGGATTATTTGTGATTTACAAAATGAATTAGAGTAGATATATACTGTTTTATAGCTTGGTTGTTTGTGTAACCGGGCCCTTACAATTCCACAATTGGACAGATGCTGTTTTGATAAAAAAAGTAAGTGTCAATATATTATTGTTTTGTTTGCCACTGTTTTTTATAAAGCCACACACACGCAATTGACAAGAGTGTTGGTAACAATAGCCTGGCTCAGTAATTAATGCTTATCGAGACAAGAGAGGTCGACCATGTTTTTATAGGAGTTAAACTGACAAAGACTAATTTACTTGTATCCGAGTTTCTGTCCGATGAAAGCGAGTGAACCGACTAAAAAATTATGGCTTATTTTCGTAACGATAGTTTCAATAACTTTGCAGACATGGATTAATCTTCCATTGAATCCATTCAGACCACTCATTTCCCCAAGACAGTAAGTAATACTTCTATCTATAACTCAAAAAATATCTTCTTTTTTTATGATATCCCTTGCATTTAATATGTGTTTTCCCTATTTTCACGCATTATATGTATTTTTATTTCAAGAAAACGCTAGTTTCAAATCATAATACCAGGCCCCAAAATTGTATACTGTTGCTCACATTATATCGGTATTCATTTTTGTTGGACGTTTTTTAACTGGTGACGATTTCAATACTGGTACCAACCGGTATACCGTAATACTGTGCAGCCCTACTCACAGCTGCTGAATAATAGTGATGTCACTATTATTAATTTCAGAAAGAGAAATGTTCATCATCACTATTATTTGGTAATGAGACAGTGTAGAAATGCCACCACTATTTTTAATTTCAGTGAAAAATTGGCAGCATCAGGATTATTTGGCCATCAATATTATTTGGCAGATTAGAGTACACAGGTTGAAAGTGTTGATGTGACAAGAAGCACCTAATTGTCCCCCGACCCTTCGGGGGACTATTGTAATCAGCAGTGTCCGTCCGTCCGTCTGTCCGTGCGTGCATCCGTGCGTGCGTGCATGCGTCCGTCACACCCTTGTCCGGATGATAACTTTAGTTTGGATGATTTTACTGAAACTAAATTTGGTATGTGTCTTACTTGGGTGGAAATGCAGGTCAAGTTCGAAAATGGGCACGCTCCACTGATTTCTACTGGATTTATTCCCCTTTTTCGACTTAAAAAATACAGTTTTTGTGTTGTCCGGATGATAACTTTAGTTAGGATCATTTGATTGAAACGAAATTTAGTATGCCGCTTATTTGGGTGGAAGTGCAGGTCAAGTTCGAAAATGGGCATGCTCCACTGATTTTTACTAGATTTATTCCCCTTTTTCGACTTAGAAAATACGTTTTTTCTGTTGTCCGGATGATAACTTTACTTTGGATCATTTGATTGAAACGAAACTAAGTATGTGGTTTAATTGGTTGGAAATACAGGTCAAGTTAAAAAATGGCCATGCTCTGCGAACAAATTGCATCCTAACAGCTCCCTTGAATTTGCCATCTTGGTCGGGGGACCGGGGGCGTTGCCCTTGTCTTCACAATTTAATTATAACCATAGAGGCGTAAGAACTAATTTCTGTTCTTTCATTTTTTTAGGGGGTGGGGGGGGGGGGGGGGTTGGAGGGGAGGGGGATATGGTCACTGGAAAATGTTGCCTGAAAAGTGATTCCATTAGCATCATCAAGGTAAATAATGTCGAGGTGGGTTTAGGAGGATGCCAGATCCACGCCTTACTGGTGGTGAGCCTGCACACACACAGGATGATTTTCAAACATTTGATGGCCCAAGACCAATTTTTGAGCCCCAACTGCCTTTCTAACTTTGCAGTTGAAAAGGAAATTAGTCACTTTTGGAGTGAAATTGGTCTAGGGCAGCTTTCATAAGTTCTTCAACCCAAACTACCCACCACCCCCTTCCTTCCAAAAAAAAAATAAAAAGATAAAATAAAATAACCAATAAATAAGAAATAATGCCGCTGCCCCAAGCCCTGAATGCGAGTCGTTTCCGCATCAGGTCATTTTGGCACCGAATCATTTCGGCTCCGAGTTGAGTCGTTTCGGCACAGAGTGTCTTCGGCATCAGCCATGTTTTTGAGACAAAAAATTCTACATTATAAAATTATAAAAATGAATTATAAAACTGAATAACCATATAACTATCTACCTATAAAAAATTCTGTTTTTTTTTTTTGAAACTGAAAATGAAAACTGCATATAAAATGTGATCGTTACGTTGCGTAAAGGTTTGTTTGTCAATGCATTTCACATTATAACCTTTTTATACTTTTCACACTTAAGGTCCATAAAGTTCCCGCACACTTTTTGAGCAATTTGCTTGTATCAATCTCCTTTTTAGAGTATCTATCCCACAGTTCGAATAATTGTCCTTGTGTTTTTGTGACTTCCTTTCTTTGTTTTCTTTGTAGTTGATTTTCCGATAAGAGTTTGATCATTAGTGGAACTGATGTTGCGTCTTTAAACATTTCAGTGATAAGTAAATAAAAGGGCACTGAACCTCTTATGCCATCCTTCAGTGTCATTGTTCATCCTCACACTGGACATAAACACACTCCAGCTATACACATCAAACACAGTTCCACTTATCCACGTTCTCTGAATATATTCCATCAAATTTTGCAATGTGGGTGTAGCAGATCTTTCAGCCAAACGGTCAAAACTCTCAGGAATATGTTCCGATGGCAGGAATGGCAAAGCCAGAACTCTTCTCAAAAAGGTGTAAACCTCATCTTTACTGTTGTATTCCCGGAACCTGTGGATAGAAGTAATTAAATTAATGATCCGTGATGTTTTCACTGTGCCCTTGTAGTGACTAAATAGTAGTAATTTGGTATGATAAATTAACAATCAAGTCATTTATAATTGGGAAACGGATTCAATGAATTCTAGTAGCATTCAGTTGATTTCAAGAAAAGAAAGTATTATTATTTATTATTTAAATTATATATGTACTAAATATTCCAACTCTTAATATTATGTTTATATACTTATTATGACATTTTCACAGAGCCTTTGTGGTGAATGCATCTAAATAGTAATTTGGAACGAATACAACCTAATAGAAACAATCATTTGGTACGATAAATTAATTTTAATACACTTTTAATACACTTACACTCTATTTGCGTTCTAGAAATGCTGCGTGCAGCTGAAGAAATTAAAAAAAACAATTGTTTTAGTACAACACTCAGTACTGTGATCTCAAACTGGTTCTTTTTTTTAATTGGATTGTGATATATTAACACTGGCATGTTTATTTGTGATCACAGTATTCACATGGCATAACTCTTAAGATCCCCACCCCCTACTCTCAACACATCCAATCCTCCATTCTTCTTATTATTATTGTAATAATTATATATATATTAATTTTTAAGGTATAGACGGCAGATAATTACTAAAAAATTAAAGACATATTAAGTTGTTTATAGCTATACAGTTGTCTAGCTCCTCCCCTTCTCCCAAAATGCAAATAAATCAATAAGTTAAGACATGTAAAGAAGTATTAAGTTGTATTTTATATTTTATAGTAAACATGTAGTTACCTCATACTGCAAATCAGCAGGGTCATGAGGATGTAGATTATGTCGTATTTTGTTCACAGCACTCACCAAATACGAAGGATTAGGTCAACTAGGCTCCTGGACAACAATGTTTGCATGGTCTCGAAAGGCATTTTCAATGATATGTAGCGCTTGCTTTTCAAAAACCGATTTGTGGGCCTTCAATTTAGCCTAAAATTTTATTACAAAGGAACAATTATTTTTACAAAAATAAAGAGTTAATTACCTGCACCCTTATTGCAACTGTAATAAAACAACTCGCAAACAAATGATCAATATAAGTTAATTACCTGTGTATACTCAATAAATAACTAAATTCTTAGTTGTTAGTTCCCAATGCAGTTATCATGGCATACATAAACAAGTTCTTAGTTTTCAATGCAGTTTTCACGGAATATATAAATAAATTCTTAGTTTTCATTGCAGTTTTTGTGGCATAAATAATATATGCAATTCTTTCATGCAATCTGGATTGAATGAAAGAATGAAAGGATGAAGGAATATTGTTTTTGTAAAAAAGTATGCTCATTTTTCTGCTTTTTGACTGAAGCTGTAGCCGTCATCACTCACCAGCATCCTTTTCCCCCGTTTTGAGCCACCATCTACTATTTGATAGCCATAAATTTCTGTCTGTGGATCATGCTCTGATTTGTTAAGGGGACGTCTTCTGTGATAGAATCTTCAATTAAGGGCTGTCTATCACAGAAAGAAAATTCAACATTGAATGATTCCCTTGTTTGTCTAGGTGCGTCTTCTGCCGATTCATCTGGCCCAAACGAATGCTGTATGATAAGTGGTGCGTCATGGTTGCTGACGCTGGTTGCTGGTTGACTACACGAAGCACATGACCACTCAATATCTCTGTTCTCTCTGTTGGCTAATCTATACTCCTGTTGGGTTATACCAGTTCCACATTTTCGATGCTGCCACTCTCGGCACCCATCACATTGGAGTCCCTCTTGCCGGGGCCGTACTGCTGTGTTACACTGTAGACAAATATCAGAAGACATTTCGCAGATGACTGGCAAAATTCAAAGGTCACTTATATAGAAAATACTCTCACTTATGAAAACAATTGCCAGGGAACTGCTCATCACTTGTTCAAACAATAATGGAGCAATAATCATTAGAAAAAATGCCGACAACAGAGGTACAGAAAAAAACATTGATAGCTTGTCAGTACATATAACAACACTGCACGGTGACAAGAATCAGCAGAAAAAATGCCGACAATATAGGTACAGAAAAAAACTGTTGGTAGCTTACCAGTCCCCAGTATATATCTCCAGTTATACGATCACAAATTAGAAGCAACCAAAGAGGCCAAATTTTTTTGATTTATCCTAGATAGCAATCTCAGTCTAAACAGTCACGTAAACTCCATTACGGTTACAGCTACTAAATGTATCAATTTTCTGAAGATGATCAGAGGTAGAAATTGGGGAGCAAACAAAGATGTGCTTCTCAAGCTGTACAAAACATTTGTACGACCGGTACTAGAATATGGTGCCACAATAACAAGTGACCTGAGCAAAACCAACATTCAGAAGCTACAGAGGATTCAAAATTATGCCCTGCGTGTGGCACTATGCAAACTCAAATGGACAGCGATAAAGGAACTTTACGAGCTATCAAGAAATAAAACTATTGATACACGATTAAAAGACCTACAAAACAAAACCCTCAACAGACTTCAGGATAGTACATTAATGAATGAGCTGAACGAACACCGATCCCTTAACAGAAAAACAAAATAAGTTTAAAAAAAAAAAAAAAAATTACTTATACAATATAACTAAATTGCATGGAGTCAGTGAGGATCGCCTCGCTACTCATTGAGAACTTTAGGATAGAGTCTGTGAGGGCTGCCTCGCAACTCTGCTAAAGTGCGATTGAAATGCGTTTAATAAGACCTATATAACAAAACCCTACACATACTCCAGGATACTGAATCAATGGTGAAGCTGAACGAACATCGAACCTTTAACAGAAAAACAAAATAAGCCACAGTAAATTAAAATTACTCAATGGAATTAAACTGTGTGGAGTCAGTGAGGATTCGCTACTCATTGAGATCTTTAGGATTGAGTCTGTGAGGATTATCTCAAAACTCTTTGTGTGGGGAGTGGGCTCCAAAGAAACCCACTCCTTTCTCCATCCATAGTAACAATCACACAACAGTCACAATATACAATAGCGGATACCTATCTTTCTCTCTACCTATGACTTTTCTAATTGAACATTCTCAGATTTTCTTGCAACACTCTTATCAAGAAGATGCATGGAAATGGTAGACTAAGCGTAGGTGGAATTGGTGCAGTGTACCTTTCTGTTAACATATACAGGAAACCACCAAACACCAGGGAAGGATTGAAACAAGCTTGTCTGGCTGGGGACGAGTGTACATTTTATATAAATAAACATTTGAATAAAGATTTAACAGCCCTTTTAAGGGCTTGAGGGTGTGTGTCTGTGAGAGGATGTGTGTGTGTTATTTTTTTATTTTTTTAATTTTTTTTCCAATCTCCCCGTCATCTGTTCCCCCTGTAGGCAGACCAGATGGCCATTACTCAGCATCCACTCTCCCTTATAGGCTGATGGATGACTCCCAGGATTTTTTCCTTTTTGTAACCGTTGAGGACAATATGCTGGGGCTGCTCCCAAACCAGCGACTGTTCGGGTTTCTTTTTCTTTTTTCTAAAATAACCACCAAACTGCAGTTTCTTACCATAAATTTGCCCACTTCTCTTCGCAATCACAGAGAAGAACTCCTGGAATTATGCAAATTCCTCGCCATTTTCCAGCTCCAGTTTCTCAGGGATCTCAAACCACTACCCTACTGCTAGTCGCACACTCAAACTTAATAAGATTATCGGCTCTCGCTCCCGACACTCGTGGATTTATAAGCAAATAAAGCTATAAAGCAAATAAAGTTATTAGGGTCGCAAGGGATTTCAATCCCAAATTGTCCCAGTGCGCCTTCGGCGCGCAGAAACTTTTCATTCATCATTTACCAATTCTGCCAGTCGTACACTCAAACTTAATAAGATTATTGGCTCTCGCTCCCGACTCTCATGGATTTATAAGCAAATAAAGCTATAAAGCAAATAAAGTTATTAGGGTTGCAAGGGATTTCAATCCCACATCGTCCCTGTGCGCCTTCGGCGGGCAGAAACTTTTCATTCATTTCATTTCATGGTAGCTTATCAGTAAATATAACAACACTGAACAGTAATCATAAGGAAAAAACAGCCGACAATAAAGGTACAAACAACATTCAGCAAATAAAAACACACAATCCTGAAAAGAATTGATAAATAGCAAAAGTCTGAAATAAGTTTTCTTAGATATAGTGCCGAAAATACCCAGTGCCGAAACGACCTTAATATAGGTGCCGAATCGACTTGTCCCAGGTGCCAAAACGACTTAAAAAGTGTTGCCGAAATGACAAGGTGCCAAAACAACCTGTTGCCCAAGCCCTCATCCACCCGACTCTTACGTTTGGGTTTATAACTTTTACATCTCTTTCAACAGTCAGGATCATAATGTGCCGTTCCATTTCCCAATGAATTTTAATTTTTCATGTAGGCCCTGTGGCTGCTTTCTCTGTTTGTGTGCACAAGTTTGTTGTTGAAATCGCTACCTTGAGTCCATGAGGCTCAGTGGCGTAGCCAGAAATGTTTATTGGGGGGGTCAACATATCACCCAGATCCCGAAAGAATCTGGCCGCTCGTCAAGAAATGACACGCATCTTAAGGGGGGTCTGGGGTTCAGCCCCCAGGCAATTTTTGAAAATGTACTATTAATTGAAGCGTTCTGGTGGCTTTTGGGTGAAAATCCTCTTGGTTTCTGAATGGTGAAAATTATGTTTTTTTTTAACAGCATGTTTCAAAAATCAAAATTCTAACTTACTGTTAACCATTACTTGAATCAATGGCCTGGAAACGAAAGTAATGCAATAAAACAGTACATAATTTACCTTAACCTGACCATGCTAGTTCGCAATATGACGTTCTGCACATATTTTATTGGGGTGGGGCGAATACCCATGATGGTCCACTCTAGTTTCGCTATCTGAAGGCTGTGGCTGCCCACAACATAGTGGGGAAGCCACGACATTTCGGATAGCTGAACTAGGTGCACTGCCACACTCATTCTTTGTTTTGTTGTGGCCCCTCTATGTCCAACACCCCTGGGACAAATATATTTTGCCAAGTAACAAGGCTATAGGCATTCTGTGAAAGTGCCAAAGGTGTGCTGACTCACCGTGACTGAGATACTGGGAACATATGCAAGTATGACAGAATCTGATGACTGAACAAAAAACATAATATTGAATGAATGTTGTCACTTACCTGAATATAACTCAGCATGACATCAACAGAAACAGCCTCGAACACAAAAATAACAATTCATACTAAGGTATGCACACTCCACCACGTCAGAAAATGGCCAAATTCAACACTAACTACAAACTAAACAGGGACCGATCAGGACTATTTAAAATACGCTCTAGCCTCGGAGCCTATTTTTCAATTCATGCGCCAGATTTCAATTTACGGAGTCACACTGCTGTTTGTAACACAAACTGCAAGTATGTAATAGCTCTCATCATTTTCATTTAGTACACTATAGCAAACATTAATCTTCACTCTGGTTTCTGATCAAGTCTTGGCTGCCTATTTAGGCAGCCAAGACTTGATCAGAAACCACAGTGAAGATTAATGCTTGGTAATTAAGACTTGAAGTATTAACTTAAGCACTCTACAACAATGATAAATGATAATCATATATATAATACATGTAAGAGTGTCTCTCGTTTATCCATCGAAAGAATATCAAAATATGATCTGAGAAGTTACGTGCCAACTGAGAAGCCTATTTCTGAGATTTAAGAGCCAGGTCCTGATGTTTCAGAACCAAATACGCACTGGCGCATGCCCAGGTCGGTCCCTGACTAAAATACAGTATCCATGTCTCTGTCTTATCCAACAATTAGCGACAGTCCTCCTCTACAAATTAAAATTTAATCTTCGTGCGGATGTTATCCCAAATTTGTCAATCACAGAGTCGATGTCAGGACAGTGGTTGCGTTGAGTTTGAAGCATGATCAGCGCTTCTAGTCTTGCCTCGTTCATTGAAGCCCTGATTGCAGTGAGGGTCCTTTCCAATTTGGAAAACACTCTTTCAGCCTCAGCTGTTGTCACTGGTAATGTTGCTAGCAGTTGAAGAAGAGTTGATATATTTGGAAAGTATTCTGAACAGTGACGAAGTGCCGAAATCGCTGAGAATGGACGATCATCTACGGAGACCTGTTTCCATTTCTGACGCCAGAGTTCATACTCCGATCTGATAACAATTAAGGGATCATTCATGACAGCAGAGTACAATTGTATGGCATCCGCCAGCTCATTCCATTGTTTTTCACAATCACTGCCATTTGAAAATTTCAGTAAACCTGGAACCACATGGCTGAGTTTGAAAGCATGCATTTGTTTAGGTCCAAATCGGAGCTCCATGTCTTGAGTTACCATGTCAAGTGTGGGGTAAAAAAAGTTGATGCGGCAATAGCTTTCAGTGGAATAATCTTCTGCCTGAGCTGAGGGCCGGTACACACTCCTAGAGGCAGTTCGTGGTTTCTTCAGTTCAATTTTAAGAATATTTTCTGCTTCCAGACTTGCTTCCTCAAACAACTTGTGAAATGTCCCTTCACTTCGGTAGCCTTTTAAGATGGAGACAAGGTCCGACACTGATGTCATTGGCTTACTAGATCACATCCAACAGTTTGCAAAGCACGGGTGACTGGTAACATAAGTCCTGATATGTTCTCAAGAATTATCAGAGAGACAATGAAATCAGACTTGCAGATAGAGAACTCCAGACTGCTTGCCTTATTTCTGGCTTCAGACAAATCCCAATTTTTCATTTCGACAAGTGCTTCTAATACATATTTAAGTAACTGTCGGAGTGTAACAACATCTGTGTGGCATTCAATGAATCTTGTGTCGCATAATGTTATAAGCCTTTTTTTGGTCACACCTGTGTCACCGTCATTTTCAATACATCTTTTAAGAAGATCTGTCCTCTTTGCACTCGATCGGAAGGTTGCCGAAATTTGTCTTACAACATTCTCCGCATTTCTGATGGGTGGAAGACTTATTGCCTTAGATGCACTTAAGTTAAGACAATGCATTGCACAGTGAAAATAGAATGTCAGTGGAGCTTTATTTTTAATATTCTGGCCGACACACCAACACGTTCACTTGCCATTGAACTTGCACCATCATATCCCTGACCAACACAAAGAGAAAGATCCAACCCAAGATCACGGATCTTTTGTAAGAGAGTTTCTGCAATCGCTATGCCACTTAACTTGACTTCATCGTGCATGCTGGCTTCTGGCATATTTGATTTGATATATCCGATATTAAATCCAGGACTGCAACTGTGTCCTCACGAATAATCCAAGATTCTGAGTTATTTCTAATAACGTAGCGTATGTCAACAGCCAGTTGCTCTCTTTGTTGACGATCAGTAGTCTTATCAGCAATGATAGCCCAGAAACAAGCTTTTTTAGCTCACCTGAGCAAAGCTCAGTGGGAGCTTTACTGATCGTGATCCGTCCGCAGTCCGTCGTCCACCGTCCGTCCGGCGTTAACTTTACATTATCGACTTCTCCTCCTAAACCACTAGCCCAGTTTTATTCAAATGTTGGCTAAATGTTTATTACCTAATGCCAATTCAGATTTGTTCAAATGAAGTTGCCCCTCCTCCCGGGTGGTGCCACGCCCCCAAGGGGCACCAAAATCCTTGTAAATCTTCTTCTCATGAACCAGCAGTAGCTGAGACTTGATATTTGGTGTGCAGCTTCCTTTTGAGGTGTAGACTCAGATTTGTTCAAGAGAAGTTTCTGGGGCTATACTTGGCGTCGTTATGGGAGGGGCAAAATTTTTGGCCCCGCCCAAAATTTCTATTTTCCAAACCGAGAGGCTGATTTCAACCAAATTTTATGTGAGGACTTATTGGGTCATGAGTACTTGATTTATGCAAAAAAAAAATTTCCCGCAGCCCCATGGGAACTGCAGGAGCTAAAAATAGAAAAAATTTAAAACGCCCATATCTCCAAAACTGCACGGCACCGAGAATTTTTATTTGGTGTGAAGCTTCCTTAGGACCAACAGAAAGAATTGGTAAAAAAAAATTGCCATCGGTTTTATCATAGGGTACAGTTTCGGGACTTTGAAAAAGTGCTGAGTCAGCACTTTTTAACACTGTAGGCAATGGGAAAAACATTGAAAAATCTTCTTCTCCAGATCCAGCAGGCAGAATCTTTTGATATTCGGTATGCAACATTGTAGGGTGGATCTGATTCAAGTTTGTTCAAATCGGCCCCCTGGGTTCATATTTGGGCTCAGTATAGGAGCCCGATTTCGAACTTAGTGCATTTCAGGCAAATTTCTTAAAAAATCATCTTCTCCAGATCCAGCAGGCAGAATCTTTTGATATTTGGTATGCAACATTGTGGGGTGGATCTGATTCAAGTTTGTTCAAATCGGCCCCCTGGGTTTATATTTGGGCTCAGTATAGGAGCCCAAATTTGAACTTACTGCATTTCAGGCAAATTTCTTTGAAAATCTTCTTCTCCAGATCCAGCAGGCAGAATCTTTTGATATTTGGTATGCAGCATCCTTAGGGGGGTGAGATTCAAGTTTGTTCAAGCCATGTCCCTAGGTCCATATTTGGGCTCACTGTGGGAGCTTGAATTGTAACTTTGTTCGAAATGAGGAATTTTCTTAAAAAATCTTCTTCTTCAGATCCAGCAGTCGGAATGGTTTGATATGTGGTGAGTAGCATCCTTGGGGGGGGGGGGGGGGGGGGGGGGATTCAAGTGTGTTAAAGCCAAGTCCATGGGTCCATATTTGGGCTCCCTATGGGAGCCCAAATTATAACTTAGTCAATATGAGGAATTTTTCTTTAAAAATCTTCTTCTTCAGATTCAGCAGTTGGAATGTTTTGATATTTGGCATGGAGCAACCTTAGGGGGCTGAGATTCAAGTTTGTTCAAGCCAAGTCCCTTGGTTCATATTTGGGCTCACTATGGGAGCCTGAATGACAACTTAGTTCAAAATGAGGAATTTTCTTTAAAAATCTTCAGATCCAGCAGATGAATGCTTTTGATATTTTTTATGCAGCATCCTTGGAGGGGTAAGATTCAAGTTTGTTCAAGCCATGTCCCTAGGTCCATATTTGGGCTGATTGTGGGAGCTCGAATTGTAACTTGGTTCAAAATGAGGAATTTTCTTTAAAAATCTTCTTCTTCAGATCCAGCAGTCGGAATGTTTTGATATTTGGTGAGCAGAATCCTTAGGGGTGTGAGATTCAGGTTTGTTAAAGCCAAGTCCCTGGGTTCATATATGGGCTCCCTGTGGGAGCCCGAATTATGACTTAGTTCAATATGAGGAATATTCTTTAAAAATCTTTTTTTTAGATCCACTGGTCAGAATATTTGGATATTTGGTTTCAGCTTTTCTTAGGAGGAGCAGATGTAACTTGTGGAAATCAATTCTCTGGGTAGATATTTAGGCTACCATGTCAGGTGAGCGCCCTCAGGCCCCCTGGGGCCTCTTGTTGATATTAGATACAACTCTGTCCTTGACCAATCCACCTGCAATTTGTATCAATTCATCAGCTCAACTTTGGCGAAGCCAAATTTGAGGTATTGCCATGGTCTGTCGTCCATCTGTCAGTCTGTCCGTCTGTCCATCTGGCCATATTTATGAACCGATCTTTACGAAACTTCTTGGGTACCTTTGTTATCACCATGAGACGAGGACAAGTGTTTTTGGGTCCTGTCCGAAATTTAAGACGATCGCTGGAAGCCATTTGGTACCAAAATTAGGTGCAATCAGATTTTTGCGCAGAAATTCCATATGAAAGCTCCGATTTGAATAATTTTTTCGTATGAATGTTTAGTACCATGGGATACATTACATATAATACAGGGTTTTTTCTCGTGCATAAATTATGCCAATTAGACTAACTTTGATCTATTTAATGTTACTTTCAGCACTGTAACTGCAAATGCCAATACGGCTCGGGCTAGAGGCCGTATTTATGAACCGATCTTTACGAAACTTCTTGGGCACCTTTGTTATCACCTTGGGACGAGAACGATTGTTTTTGGGTGCAGTCCGAAATTCAAGATGGCGGCCATTTTGTACCAAAATTGGTGCAATCAGTTTTTTGTACAGAACTTTTGTATCAAAGTTCTGATTTGAATAAATTTCTGTATGAATGTTTAGTAACATGGAATACATCACATATAATTCAGGTTTTTTTCTCGTGCAAAAATTATGCAAATTAGATGAACTTTGATTTATTCAGTGCTACTTCTACACAGTAAGTGCACATGTCAATACGGCTCGGACTAGAGTCTGTATTTATGAACCGATCTTCACGAAACTTCTTGAGTACTTTTGTTATCACCTTGGGATGAGAACGAGTGTTTCTGGGTGCGGTCCAAAATTCAAGATGGCTGCCAGTGGCCATTTTGTATCGAAATTAGGTCCAATCAGTTTTTTGTACACAACTTCTATACGGCTCAGGCTAGAGGCTGTATTTATGAACCGATCTTTACGAAACTTCTTGGGTACCTTCGTTATCACCATGGGACGAGAACGAGTGTTTTTGGGTGCGGTCCGAAATTCAAGATGGCCACCAGCAACCTTTTTTTTTACCAAAATTAGTGCAATCAGTTTTTTGTACAGAACTTCTGTATGAAAGTTGTGATTTGAATAAATTTTTGTAGGAATATTTAGTAAATGGAATACATCACATATAATACAGGTTTTTTTCTCGTGCAGAAATTATGCAAATTAGATGAACTTTGATTTGTTCAGTGCTACTTATATACAGTAAGTGCATTGTCAATACGGCTCGGGCTAGAGTCTGTATTTATGAACTGATCTTTACGAAACTTCTTGGGGTACTTTTGACATCACCTTG
Source organism: Pictodentalium vernedei (assembly GCA_031216915.1). Classification (NCBI taxonomy): domain Eukaryota; kingdom Metazoa; phylum Mollusca; class Scaphopoda; order Dentaliida; family Dentaliidae; genus Pictodentalium; species Pictodentalium vernedei. The sequence continues at coordinate 61,656,598 of CM062288.1, read as the reverse complement.
TGACAGGAACGGGTGTTTTTGGGTGCCTTTGTTATCACTGTCCTCTAATATCAGTTTCTCCTTCAATGAATGTTTTTTTGAAGTTGTCCATAAATGTTACATTTGTTCTTTGATATTCGTTGTCTTGATGACATCACTGCACCCTTTGCTTGCCCATCAAGTCATCGAATCGATCTTATGGCTTTAAAACCAGTTTTCCTGGTAGCTGACGGTGACCACTTCCACTTTGTTGACCATCAACTCCGCTCTCGTTTGAAAACAAGACGCACAGCACACAAAAAGCTCCTGCCTTTCCTTGCACTTTGCTGACAGCCAGCCATGGAAACTGAATCAAATGACTTGGCTTTAATCGTCGTTTTCACTCTTTACCACCCTTCATGTGTCATGATGAAGGAAATTCGTCCTCGTGTTGAGGCTTCCATGGTATCATGAATTTAGCGTGGTCTTCGTCCCTTAGCGTTATTGAAACAGCATTACCTATGTCGTTACTTGCTGTTTCTTTTGGTAATAGTGGCGAAATACTCCTGGTGGTATCCTCTGCAACATGTCTTTGAGATGTCCCCTCATCTGCTGGCAGGACACCGATGCCAGCCGACTCTGTAGACTTTGCAAAAAACGAGTTCAAAGTTCTTTTACTTTTTATTTTCTTTGATGGTGGAGCAGACATTCTGATGTTGGAAGTGTTAAGTGTAGTGTAGTAGCGTGATGGACGTATGTACATCTGTGGTTTAGCTACATAACATACCATGCTTCCAAAGTTCCAATTTATTCTTAAATTGGACGCAACCCACTCAGGTCACTAAACTTGACTGTTTCACAGAACAAGCCGGCAATTTTCTGATCTGTGTAACCAAACTGTCACAATTTTGAAGTTTATGTGTAATTAGTGGGGATTTACACCTATTTTTTATAAGCAGTTAGGTGGCGTTTAAGTATCAAATTAATCATTTAATTAGACAGACTTCTATTAACAATATCTTTATCTGCATCCATGTGATTAATATCAAAATGTGTGGTTCTTATAAAATCCTATGCTATGTTTATAAAACCTTTTATAAATCAGGATATGTAATTTACATCAATGATAATTCTCACTCTCTTTACCCACCATGCTGACATGCGTTTCTCTATGTCTATTGTTCCCCCCCCCACCTTCCCCCTCTCTCTCTCTCCCTCTCTCCCTCTCTCTCTCCATGAGACTCCTACTCCTTACTCTCTTCCCTTTCTGAATTTTGTTTTTGGGGGTGGGGGCATGGCCCCCCGCCCCCCTGCCTCCCCCCACCTCCCCCCGGCTACGCCACTAATTAGAGGCTAGACGTGCCAACCTGCTTCTCCCTATACTGCATGTGATACACCAGTTGTATATTGGTAAATCTGAACAATATTTCATTCGCATCTATGGATAACATCAAATTGTGCAAAAAAGTAGTTTTGGGGACGGACAAAATTCAGAATACGATGTTCCTCATGACTCAGTGCAGTGATTCTCTGCTTTCAAAGCGACCCGTTACTGTCCTATTTCTTATCAACCTACTCACAATTGTTTACTACAGGCTTGCACTACAGTGGAAGTCCCTAACTCGGATAAAATGCTCTCTATTTTTGTCTTTTCCAAGCAAGTTGGGAAAGAAAAGTGGTGCAAAAGCACCAATAAAAATAAGCCAAAACTGGGTCGAGTGCAACCGGCGCAGACCCAGTACGGGACGCTCTCTCCCAAGTACAACTCCACGACTTCCGTTGCCAGTGCGCATATACCGTCTCTAAAGACTCATTCTTTTTCTAATCCGCTTCGTGTCGAGATGTTTTTGCACGCTTATCAGTGTTCCACCAGCTCGATGTTTGATGATTCCTGATTCATTATACCACAGTGTATCCTTTGTATTCTCAGGAACAGTGTTTTATATTCTCTTTTCTATTATATGTCCATAATGTATATTTATTTGCTCTCTCTCGAGTCGCGCGCGAATTTCGCGTGCCACGCGGTTCGGACTTAGATTTTTCACAATTATTGTTAATGCTTTTTTTGCAAAATTTTCTAATTGTGTTAGAGTTAGGTGTCAGCGGGGTACCACTCCTACAGTGTTTCTTCTTTCTTTTGAGAGTAGTCTTCCTGTTGTGTGGTTCCCGGTCGACCGTCTGGGGTCTTTGTTTCTGTCACCTTTCTCTCTTCTTTGGGGGTGTTCTGTTTTCTGATCTCACCTTCTCTGCTCCTCTCACCTCTATCATGCCCAGGACAATTCCTTGTGGGCAATGTCTGCTGCCAAAGCATGTGGACGATGTACATTCGTCTTGTTCCTCCTGTAATGGGTGTTCGGCCGAGCGGCCGTGTGGTGTCTGTGGAACATGGTCTTCCACCTTCTGGGCGTCAGTAAACTGTGTCGTTCGTTCTCGTGGCCGTGCCTCCCACTCCCGCGGGAAAGAAGAACGTGGTTGTTCGGGGCCTCCCGAGCCGACTTTGTCTGGTGAGAGTTATTCCTCCTCCGTGGGGGATGTGCAGTCTTTTCCTGTGGTGGATACTGCGAGAGCCGTTGAGTGTTCTGGTGTAGAGATGCCTGGTTCCGGGACTACGGTCCCCCTCCAGTCGACATCTGAGGCTGTCACTAGGGTTGTGACTCCTCCTTCGGAGCCGAGCTGGTGTGCTCTCTCCACTATTTCTCCAGCCTCACCGACTCTCGACGTATCTTCTACTGCTGCTGGTCCGTCTGCTTTGTCTGTTTCAGCCGGCCTCGGTTTTTCGCTGCAGGGGACTGCAGGAATGTCCGATACTGTAGACGTGGGATATCGGCCTCAGCCTTCCCTGACTTCAACTCTGCGAAGTCAGAAGGGGCTGCCGGCCGAGCCCATCGCTGTGGTCTCTTCGCCGTCGAGCACCACAGTTGTGTCTTTGGATTCGGATGTTCGTAGTGGAAACACTATGAACTCCGTGGCGTTTCCGTCTACTCACTCTGGTCACACGACCAGTTTTGGGGGACCAACGCCTTTTGTGCAGCCTGGACCTTCTGCCCCGCAGAGGTCCGCGGTGACTCTCATGAGTTCTCGCAATATTGATCCTCGGGGTGCATCGTACCCCTATACACGTCTGCCTTCAGATGTTTCGGCTGCCGCCCGTCGTCCTGCGTCGGGTGTTTTGGAGGATCGTGACCCTTCGCTGGTTAAGAGGGTCAGAGGTGAAGCCACTTTGCCGGTTCGCTCCCCTGTCGAACCGGTTGGTACAGGCAGTGAGCTTAGGGAGGCCCTCTCCTTACTCACTCAGGTTCTTTCTAAGAGCCTTCCTGTTGCTTCCAGCGAGGCTATGGGTGGTTTCCAGGTGCCTCCTATGGCGCCGCCTCCCGGGATTGGAAACAGGCCGGTTTCCGATTCCTCTGGTGTCCCGACACCATGGGAGGCGTCGTCTGGTTTGCCCACGATGGGCTATGTGTCTTCTGACTCTGGGGAGGAGTCTGACATGCTTGAGGTTGAGGGCCAGCAGTCTTCAGACTTGGGGGCGGCTCTTGACTTTGTGTTTGGGTTTCTGCCTGAACTCAAACCTGCTAACCAGCCGACAGTGTCAGCCTGGCCGCGATCATCGGTCGCGCGCCAACAGCCTATGGAGCAACCTGCTTCTGGGCGCCTTCGACCGTGCCAGTCGGTACAGGTGGTTGAAGCTTTTTCAGCATTGGATGCCAAGCTGAATTCCAAGGCTTTGAAGACTTCGTTCTTCACCAGGGTTGACACCTTTTTGCCTCCTGTGCGTTATCGTTCCTACGATTCCGCCAATCCGTCAGTCTGCCAGGCTTTGACGGTTCTGGATCAGGACTCCACTTCCCTCGGGCTTTCCAAGCCCAAGTCTGCCGTCATTCCAATGACGACTCTGGAGTCCACGTTGGGCTTATCTAGAGAGATGCTTGTCACGCTTTCTCTCTCAGATCACGTCGTCTCAGTTTTGGCTGCTTATCTGCCTCCATATAAGTTTGACGAGGTACAGGCTCCTTTGCGTGTGCTGTCCAAGGCGCTTATGCACCTTACTCACACGCATGCCTGTAACACGGCTAATTTGGAATTAGTTCGAAGGGACGCTGTGCTGGACACAGGACGATCCCTTCCCGAGGAGCAGCGTGCTACTCTTCGATCTGCTTCTTTGGCAGGTCCGCAACTTTTCCATGGTTCCGTGTCAATAGTCCGGGATGACGTCCTACGTCATTCCAAAGATCAGCTGCTGTTTTGTCAGCTTGATCAGCCTTCTCAGGGAGGCAAGGGCCGTTCCAAGCCTAACAAGTACCCTTCTGCTTCCTCTGTGAAGCAAAAGGCTGGTCCTTCTGCCACCGCCTCTACTTCTTACTCACGGGGTAAAGGTAGGGGTCGGCAGAATCGAGGGAAGTCTCAGGATTCTTCATTTAGCAGAGGAGGTGGTTTCTCCTCTCGCGGGCCTCGTCGGGGTTCGAAATGAAGGTCCTCACCTCGACTCGTCCCAGGTTGGAGGAAGGATAGCAGAGTTCACAGACCATTGGACCACCATCACATCCGATCCATGGGTGTTAGATGTTGTTCGGTCCGGGCTGCGCATATCCTTCCGTCGGCACCCCACTCTGTCAAGGGTGCCTCTTCCAACCACAGTTCCTTCAGACGTTTTACGTCGGGAACTTTTGTCCACAGAGATAGCCAATCTCCTGGCAAAGGGGGCGATCGAGGTCGTCAAGAACGTTCAGTCAGTGGGTTTCTATTCCCGCCTGTTCTTGGTGCCGAAGAAGGACGGCCGACTCCGACTGGTTATCGATCTGAGTATCCTGAACCAGTCTATCATTGCTCCCAAGTTCAGCATGGAGACTTTCAGGTCGGTCCGCCAATCAATTCACCAGGGAGATTTCGCAGCCAGCATCGACCTGCGAGACGCTTACTTCCACGTTCCAATGCATCGGGCGTCACGGAAGTATCTCAGGTTCGCTTTTCTGGGGCGAGTTTACCAGTTCAAGGCCATGCCTTTCGGCCTCAACCTGGCTCCTTGGGCATTCACCAGACTGATGTCGCATGTGATAGCGTTCCATCGCACACAGTCCAGGGTGACTACTTCGGCATATCTGGACGATATCCTCCAGAGGCATTCCAATGCTGCCTTACTGGAATCGGATGTCGCCAATCTGTTGAGCTTGCTCACGTTGCTAGGATTCAGAGTCAACGAGGAGAAGTCGGACCTGGTCCCTTCTCAGTCGTTTTGTCATCTGGGGATGTCTTTCCAAACCAAATTCAATTTGGTGGCTGTTCCCCAGGCCAAGGCTGTGATTCTCTCAGCTTTTGCTCTGACTCTGTCCCAGTCCAGGTCCGCGACCGCTCGGAGTTTTCTCCGGCTGATCGGTCTCTGCGGTTCGGTGACCGATCTCATTCCTCTAGGTCGGCTGCGTGTCAGACCTCTCCAACACTTTCTGCTCAGTCGTTGGAGGCCGAATGTAGATTCTCTGGATCAGGTGCTTCCGTTTCCGGACTCTCTGTATCCTCACCTTCTTCCCTGGACAGATGTTCAGTGGATTACGCAGGGTGTTCCACTGGACTTTCCCACGTCCGATCGCGTTCTGACGGCAGATGCCAGCGATCTCGGATGGGGTGCGACGTTGGATCCTCTCGGTCTTTCCCTACACGGGATGTGGGACCAGGATCAAGCAGCTCTACACATCAACCAGAAGGAGCTTCTTGCTCTTCTTCTGAGTTTCAGGCAGTGGATCCCTCACCTGTCGAATCGCCAGGTCCTTCTACTATCCGACAATTCGACAGTGGTTGCTTACATTCGGAACCAGGGCGGCACGCACTCGCTTCCGATGTACGAGTTAGCTCGGGATCTTCTACAGCTCGCTCAGGATGTTCACGCCGGAGTGGTTGTTCGTCACATTCCCAGTCATCTGAACGTCCTAGCCGACTCCCTGTCCTGACAGGGCAGGGTTATTTCCACCGAGTGGATACTTCACAGGGCAGTGTTCCAGTCGCTTTGCGATCTCTGGGGACGTCCCCACATCGACCTCTTTGCGACTCGTTGGAACCATCAGGTGGACACTTTCGTGTCCCCGTGTCCAGATCCTCTGGCTTTTGCCGTGGACGCTCTGTCACTCGATTGGAACGGTCTAGTTGGCTACGCCTTCCCGCCGGTTCCGATTCTTCCTCAGGTTCTCGCCAAAATTCGAACCTGCAGTTGTCGAATCATTCTGATCGCTCCCCTGTCGCCTCAGTGGGTGTGGATCAATCAGCTCCGCTCGCTGATGGCGGCGGTTCCGGCACGTCTCCCGCTACGTCGCGACCTTCTTTGTCCAGGTCGCCCGAGGAGGTTTCACGTCGACCCGACTTCATTGTGCCTTCACGCATATCTTTTGTCAGGTCCTGTCTCCTCCGTAGAGGTTTTTCGAGACGAGCAGTGGAGTGCATTTCTTCTTCAAGGAGGCACTCCACTGGTTTAGCTTATGCAGCTAAATGGAAGGTCTTCTGTCGATGGTGTGCTGATCACTCTGTTGATTATGCCAATCCTTCGATTTCACAGATTGCGGAGTTTCTGGTATATCTGTTTGATTCTCGGGGTCTCCAGCCTGTTACCATCAAGGGTTACAGGTCTATGCTTTCAGAGACTTTTTCTTGTGTGGGGAAGTGTCGTATCGGCACTAATCCTTACCTCTCCAAGCTTGTTCGGCACTTTTCTTTGAAAAGGCCTCGGACTTTGCAGCTTACTCCACGATGGAATCTTTCGTGTGTGCTGCTTTGCTTGGGGGGGGGGGGGGGGGGGGGGGGCGCCGTTCGAACCTTCATCCCAGGTGGATATGCATTTTCTCATATATAAGACGGCTTTTCTTTTCACATATAAGATGGATTTGTCTTGCTATTCGTACGGCTTATAGTCGTTTAGCAGCTGGCGATTGTATTACCAATCGTATTTCTGCCCACGAGGTTCGGGCACTGTCTACCTCTTGGGCTTATTCTAACTCCGTCAAGTTGTCGGATGTTATGCAGGCAGCCTACTGGAGAAATGCTTCTACTTTCTCCACCTTTTATTTGCGCCAGTTGCAGGAGCAGTCGGAGGACCTTTTTGCCCTGGGTCCTCTTTCTTCTGCTCAGGCTGTTGTCTGCCATAGCCATTAGGCTTCTTGAAGGTCAGTTTCAGCCTTGTGCTGTTACTGCCCTTTTTCTGTCTGTGTGTCACACAGGCTCATATGTCTCTTTTCATTGTCCTTTACCAATGATTGCGACATTATGGTTGATAAGCCTCGGGACCTCTTCCTTCTACTTCACGGTTCCAGTGCACTGGGGTTATGTGGGGGTTGGTTATGCGATTCCCTCCAGCCTTTTGTCTATTCAGCCTGTAGTAAACAATTGTGAGTAGGTTGATAAGAAATCTAAATTTTATAGTAAATTTCCTTTCTTATTATACCTACCACAATTGTTTACATGGAGGCCCTCCCGTCTTCTTTACGGGTAAAGAATCTTTCCTCCCCGCTGATCACATAACTCTTAACGTTTACGGATTCAAAAAGAATGAGTCTTTAGAGACGGTATATGCGCACTGGCAACGGAAGTCGTGGAGTTGTACTTGGGAGAGAGCGTCCCGTACTGGGTCTGCGCCGGTTGCACTCGACCCAGTTTTGGCTTATTTTTATTGGTGCTTTTGCACCACTTTTCTTTCCCAACTTGCTTGGGAAAGACAAAAATAGAGAGTATTTTATCCGAGTTAGGGACTTCCACTGTAGTGCAAGCCTGTAGTAAACAATTGTGGTAGGTATATAATAAGAAAGGAAATTTACTATAAAATTTAGATTTCCGTGTTATCGTAAAAATCGTTTCACAATGAATTACAGGGATTTTTCTAGGTGACGACGGGCCGAATATAGGCCCCATTCCCAATGAGATTTAGGCAGGATTTTTCCCAATTTCTAACATAAAATTCCCAATTTGTACCCAGTATCAACTTGTTTATAACATTTATGATTTTTGCTGCAAAAGTAGGCCTTATTATTCTGATAAAAGAACTGTAAACCATAATTTCAAATAATAAATCCAGCTTCTTCATTTTAATGTGCCTTTGTAGAAAAGAAATTTGCACTTTTTTCCACTCTACAGCGTCAACAGGATTCCCAATTTGGTCCAATGAGATGGCTTTTTTCCCAATTGCACGGGCCCCTGGCCCCATTCCCAATACACCTAGAAAAATCCCTGAATTAAAACAGAGATAAACTTTTGAGATTTTTGTCAAACGAGGGCACTGTTATTTGTTGAAGCAAAACTGACAAAGGATTCAAAGTAAATTGTTTTGTTTGGAAACCTGTATCAAAATGTGACCTGTTTCTGTCGCACGTGGTTGAACTTGAAGTTGAAAACGAATGGTATTTTAAAATCTATGATGTGCTGCATAAAGCGCCTACAAATACAGCAGTGCTATAATTTATAAACACTAAAATGTTTAGCAGAAATAACACTACGTTGACTTTAATATCACCAGACAAATTAAATGAACAGAAGAAATAATAATGAATTACTAATTTTGGCACAAAAATCATCACCTGCTTATCATGGCTATTTGAACGACTTCCTGCCGCATTGTCATCGCAGATGACGTACCTAGCAGACGACGTCATGTGATGACTATTATAAGGTTTTGTGTGTAAGTGTAAAACAAAATCTAACGATCTTTGCGGATAATTATAACACGCTGTCAATCTGCTTTCTGCGGACGAGAGGACCTCCATGTTTGGGTAAAATTGATGTTTTTAGATACAAATAAGTCAGTTTACGCAAAAACAAAGGGAGGATGCTAAAAATCATCCTCCCTTTGTAAAATACCCCCATTTGTTGTTGTGTATACCAACGAATGGCCTCCCTTTCATGGAATACAAACACACACACACCTATACATGCGTATACATGGCCGATTTTGGGGACACAGTTTGTGACATTCATCTAACCCTCGAAACGGGCTTTGGAACAACTTCTTTATTTCTTGGTCTACTTGCATGAAATTTTAAATTCAAACAAAGAATATGATTTGCATTGTAGCTGTGATGCAAACTAAGCTATATATGTCTGCATATTCAAATTTAACCCTAAATAGGCGATGAGCCAGCATTGTATAATAGGGGTCATCGGTACCAAATTAGGGGAATAATGCCCATAGTGATTTTTGACTAGGTATTGACCTCTACAATAAGAAAATATGTGATAGCATTTCAGGAGTTACAGCTTTCTGGGTGAAATCGCAAATTTTCCAAGATGGCCGCCAAAATGCCCGAAATAACATATAAATGGACAATTATGGTATTTAAAATGGCAGTATGTCAATTTCATGCTCTTCCCATTGATTTAAGAATCCTAAATGCATTCATATTTTTGCGAATGATCTAAAAGAGAAGTTTTGATTTACCAGTCAAGATGGCGGATTCCAAGATGGCGGTCAAACATTCTACCTTAAGTGTTACATTTTAAAGTTTTTCATGAAAATTCATTCATCATTATTAAAGTCAGCCAGATTTAGAAGTCATAACTGTTTTCCAACTCATCCTCATCCTCTTCGGCATCCTCTAGTGAAATATCGTCATCTTCAGATATTGATGGTCTGTTCTCGCAATCCTGCAATCTACACATATCTACATTTAAGTCCATTAGCTAAGCAGTCACAGTGCGGAAGTACACAACTTCTTGTACATTTACAAGCTAGCAGATCTAAAATTGCTTGAGGTGCTGGTTTACCGTCCATCCAATCTACCACCAATTGTTCCACTCCTTCTACTGTTTCGATCTTCCACCCTCTTCCAACTGGATTTGGCACTTGCGGATCGTTCTCTAGACACCTTTTCCATATTGCCGCCTGGTAGTTTGCCCTTTCTGCGTGCTTTATCAGACAGTCTCTACATGGAGGAAGCTGGTGACTCTCTATCTCACCTTTCTTTGCACAGAACAAGTTGTACCTTAGATTATTAACCCTGGTGAACGATGCTTTTGGAGCATAGAGAAGGCATGTAAAGGCCTCTAGTTTGTCTAGCAGTTGTGGAGTGAGATCCCACTCCTCACCTAATTCTACAAATACATATGTGACTTCTTTATTGTTTGTCAGTAGCTTTAAAGCGCTTGCTTTACCCTTGCCAGCAAAGGCACTTGTAGTGTCACATCCTGTGTATGAATGCATTCCGACAAGAGCCCTGCAAACATTTACGCCGAGAGTACCAGCAACTTTCCTAATGTCAACCAGCCTTTTCCTGGTTTTTGTACCACATTTCTGAAATATTGGAACTCCAATCTTGTCTTGGAATGCAAGGCTCATGATGAAGACATCCGTGTCTTCTGAACAGATCACTACAGCTTGATAACCCTCTCGTGCAGCATGAACAGCATGGAAAAGTAAACGCCCATCTGCTTCTTCTTGATGGCATTCTAGCTCTGGCACCAGTTGACTATCCTGTGATACTATTCTATAGCACTTATCATTCACAGTCACATACAGAATCTTCTTTTCTAGTCTCTCACAATACTCTAGCTTCTTCCATTCATCAACTATGAATGCGATAAGACTGTTTTTATTACTGACTCGTGTGAGAAAATGTTTCCACTGCCTAACTATTTGTTTGCTAGTAATGCTCTGGAGTTGGTGCCCGGAGTCTTCACCTCTCAGTGATCTTTCAGTGTTCTTTATGGAATTTTCTTGATATGTGTCGAAAACAACATCAATTCTGTCACTTGACTTTCCTTCATTTAGAGCCATTGACAGGATTGTACTGGCAATATCGCCAAAAGTCTCTTGGTCCCCTTTCACTCTTTGGACTAAATTCATTCCATCAATCACGGAAGCACATTTTTCTGGTACTTTCTCTGCTACTGTTACATTCTTTTGTATATTTGTCGCTAGAGAAGCCTTGTTTGTCTTTATTAATAACCCATCTGGTGTAGCTAGAGCCCAGGGCAATGGTCCAAGGGGGTGACATAGGACATCTTCCATCTGAAGATCTCGGACTTGTGCCATTACTATAATACGGCCGTAGAGTGACCTGTCTGCTTTGAGAATTATTTCCTTTCCACTGGATTTTACTGCCTTCTTCTTACACATATCAGTGAAAGTTTTGAGTTTGTTGGCTTTTATGGGGTCATGAAATTTTTGAACTGGTGGGTCTTTTTCTAGTCGTTCCTCCTTAAATGTAGCATAGCTTTGCTCCCCAATCACACATGCCCTTAACAAATCAGAGGAAATCTCTTTGGGTGCAGTCTTGGCTGTTGAAATGCTAACAATGTCTCTCTTCTCTGCGAATGGGTTGATCCAACCTTGGATGAGACTGATAACTGATGACACCGCTTCCTCATCTTTCTGGATTCTTGGTTGTTGTAGGTCTGCATGATGAAGTCTGGATTCTGTACCTTCAGTCATTTCTCTTAGAAGTCTCAAAAAAGCACTTCTATACTCAGCCGTTATGTAGTGCCTTTTTATTGCTCCAGCTTTTAGGCTAAACTTAATAGTACCCCCAGGAGGTTGAGTGTCTTTATTTACTGTGACTTCAATGGTCTGGTCTACAGGGAGTTTTCCAAAAGGGTTACTGCTGGAAAGCTGTACAGCAAACTGGCCATCTTTGAAGGCTCTGTAGACATCAGGATTCTTCTGTGGTAGGTTAGTCATTTCTGCCAAATATGCAGATAGGTACCTAGCGTAGTTCACTTTATCATAGGCAAAACACCACGGAATCATTGCTCTGATGCTCTGATGGTGCTGATGTGCAAATCCCAGTTTCCTTCACGAGAAGCACGCAACAACCCGAGTAGAACACTTTCAACCATATCTATATAAGACATCCAATACTCTGAAAGCTCACCATTGTTGATTCTGTCCACAAACTTATTAGCTCAGTATTATTTATTTATTTATTTATTTATGTTTAAGGTCACATATTTATGCACAATGGCTAATCATGACCGTGACAGTTTTACGGGTGGAGGAAGCCGGAGTACCCGGAGAGAACCACCGAGCAACGACGAGCAGCTGCCAGCTCCCCAACATCGTAACTCGCGTTAGATTGGTTGGAGACATGCGCACCATCGACGTGCAGTACGCCATAGTACACGGCGTCATCGTGCCCCCACGCGGGCAATGGAGATGAAGTGTCTTGCCCAAGGACACAACGCGGTTGCCGCAGGTGGGATTCGAACCGAGGACCTCTCGGCTTGCAGCCTGCACCTCTACCTACTGAGCCACCGCGCTCCCCATTAGCTCAGTAAATAATGGACTTTGCAAGATGTTGTTAAGAGCCTGTTGGTTCAGGTCCTCAGTAATGCTGCTCACCTCTGATATCACTGACCTAATCACAGTAGCCTTGTGTGGAATATTGTCAACCCACTGTGTAAATTCAATCCATGCCAGACGCATCAATGCTTCATAAATGCATTTGTGAGTTCGTATAGCACGGTTGTATTGTTTACCATCAAGAACTCCATTGATGGATCCCTCAGCTACTAGACCTGCTTCAATACAAATGTCTTTTAATCCTGAATCACGAAATCGCTTCCCTAGGATTGACAAAAAGTTCATGATGGTGTGAAATGTACCCATTCTAAGCAAAATACCGGAAAAATGATCTTTGTGATTCCATGCTATTTCAACAGCTTTTGCGTATAGCGCTTGATCCATGACCACCACAAGTGTTTTCAGTGATAAATGATGCCTGATTTGTTCCGATTGTTTCAATATTTCAAATACAGTAGTCAACTCTGTGGCTGGTGCATTGATTGTAGGCAAGTATGCAACAACATCTTCTGTCGCTTGCACCTGGTCTCTTGTTCTGATATTGAATCCCGTCCAGCTTGGTATTCTTTGGGTGTCTAGACTTGATTGTCTTGCAAGGGTCCAAACTAGGTTTTTGTTACAGGATACTTGAGCAGCTTTCTTGGCTTCGGGGATGAGGTTTTCCAAAGTTGAAATTGGCTGGGGGCCTACTCGTGCCCCAGATATATAAGGCTCTAACTCCTGCTGCACAATATTAATGGTTCTTTGCTTTTGCTTCTCAATAAGAGGAAGATCGGGCCTCGGGAGGTGAGGTCCATAAATCTTGGGTTGAACTGCTATGCCATTGACTCTATGAGATGTTCCCTTTCCAGTAAGAGTTTCCTCCAGTCTATCAATGTTATCCCATGCTAGGTTGGTGAAGATGCCAGGATTGATGGATGCTGGAAGTACAACATCATGATTAAGATGCATTGCAAATTTTTGAAGGCACAGAGCTGTTTCATTCTCTTCAAGTTGAGAGTAAGACACCCCATGCCCTAGTTTGTTAAGTGTGCGTATGATTTCTGTGTTTCCAGTGAGTGATTTAATTCCATAGGGAATCAGTATATGTTTGGGAGGTTTGTGCTGTCCACCTGTCACAGCATATATCATATCCTGGCTGAAAGATTGGATCAAAGTGGTGATGCGGTATGACTGATTTTTTCTGTCTGGTTCACCTGTTAGCAGTCCAAGAAGAAACCGTTCTAGTTCACTTGGGATGGCAATGTGTGCACTTTCTTTAATATCATTTGGATGATATGGCCATGGTGTAGGCGTCTTATCTCGTTTGATGGCTGATCGAATCTTTGAAGATGTTTGATCAATGATCTTATTGATGTCACTTGACTTGCCCTTCCATACTTTGAGCTCTCTTTGAAGAGACTGATTTTGCAAAACAACATCCTTTATTGTTATGTTGTTTGGTACCAGCAATAATTTTCCATTGTCATCGAGAAAGATGTCTACTGAATTTCCAAACTCGGATTCTGGTGACCTGTGGATGTGTTTTTTTGTGGAAGTTTTCACACACGTGATTCCATTAGAGAACATGTATTCTTCTAGTTTTGCAGTCAGAGATATAACAGATACAATTGTTTTGTTTGGTATGATTTCAGTTCTAATGAACTGAAAAAGTTCTTCATATGCTAGTCGTTCGATCCTGTGATACGTTTCAAATTCATCTGCGGCAACTTCATGATCTTGATTCACGTTTTCTGTTATATTCCTTCTGGTAAAGTTCTTGTAACATGACACATGATAGTGTGCTTCTGCAGCTACGATGTCTCTGCTGGTCAGCGCTATCATTTTCTGGTCTCTCTTTTCAATTGCACACTCTCGTAATTTTTTATCAGCCCTAAGTTCTACAGCTTGAACAACCTTTCACGTGTGCTAGAGCGTTTAAGGTACTTAACTTTGTGACAAAACATGCAGACTGGCTCATATACTCTTGCTTCTGACGAAGACTTTCTGGTTGACCTTTTCTGTGCAGAGCTACTACTTTCTGTTATATCACTGGTACTTTCCTCAGCTTTTCTCTTCAGGGTCTGTAGGTCTCTTTTCATTGTAAAAATGCTTCTACATTGTCGATGATAGTAGATTTCAGGAACCTCTCTCTCTTTTAGTTTTTTAGCAATATTTGATATGGGCTCATGGTTTCTCACTCTAGCTGCTTCTAGTAAAGTTATCCAAGAATCATAGCTTTGGGGCATTACTAAATGGTTGTCATTATCAGTCCCTGCTTTATGGATGATACACTGAGGTCCTTGGGATTCTTTGTGCTTTGTTTTATCCATCTTGAAAGAGGTGCTAGACTACTACTTATGATATAGTTCTATTCTAATCTCTAGTCTACTGTCTATTTCTTTCTCTACTCTACAGTCTATTCCATTCTCTAGTTGACTGTAACTTCACTGCGAAAAACAACCACCAACCTGAAAAAGTATGAAACGATTAGTGCTATCACATAAGATCAATGGTGTCCATATGTCCCAAACCTATAATACAAGTACCATGTGTGGGTTGTAACATATTATTACAACCTTCAGAGCTATTTTAACTGATTATTTTTGTTTTTTATATTTTTTTGGGCTAAAAATGGTATTTTGGAGGACGATGCGCATTTTGTTGTTTGAATGGCATTTTAAGAAGTTATTAACTAAAGTGAAGGAATTACTCATGGATGTAACTTCTATGTATTTTATTAATATCTACGTTGCGATACAGAACTAGTATCGTTGTCAAGACATAATTATGTCTTGATAACGATACTAGTTCTGTATCGAAACGTTGATATTAATAAAATACATAGAAGTTACATCCATGAGTAATTCCTTCACGATGCGCATTTTTAATCTCTTTATTTTTAATTTCTTGATTTAAAATACGTTGAAAATAATTTTAAAAAAACGTTCATTGCAAAAACCCAATTTTAAAGAAGAATAGAAATTTCGAGGTCATTTTGAACTGCATTTCGGGTATTATTTTGGATTTGAACAATGTTAAAAGCTAATTTGAGAAGAAATTGTCTTGCAATCCCAGTCACATTTGCTTTATTATTTTAAACATTTACTGCTCTTTTACTTACGGCGACAAGTTTGAACATAAGTATGGGCGCCATGTTGGATTTGAACCATTTTAATGATATATTTTGAGCCAGTAAGTATGTTGTTGTTGTAACCATAATAAAATGTCCCTTTCTATTGACAATACGCGATATTAAGCACTTTTTGGGTTGTTTGTTAATGAGTTGTAATGAAAATATGCTATTCTGGCGCATTTTGGAGCTATTTGGGCGCCATTTTGGTGGAATTTTGGCGTCCATTTTGAATCTGCAGCATACAAAATTGTAAATGTCAAGCTGGCTGTATTTTTTGTTGATCCAGATAGGATTTCCCAATGACATATTCAGATAGAAAGTGTTTTTGTAAGTTGTTTTACGCCATTTTAATGAAAATCTTGTATTTTGGCGGCCATTTTGAAAAAAACGAGTGATATCACCCATAAAGCTGTAACTGCTGAATTGCTATCACATTTCCTCTTATTCTAGATGTCAATACCTAGCCGAAAATCATTATGAGCATTATTCCCCTGATTTGGTACCGACCGACTCCCCTGGCTCATCGCCTATTTGTGAGAAGTTGAGAAAATGTAAAGTTTACAATGGACGGACGGACGACGGTGGGATGGACGGATGACGAATAGAAGGTGATTAGTAAAGCTCCCCTTGAGTTTCGCTCAGGTGAGCAAACAAGCTGATGGGCAAAACTAAACAATGTATACCAGCAATAGGCAGATCCTCAAATATAAACGCTCACTGAAATCACTGAACAAGTACCCTGGCATCAGAGATATCAATATATTTAAACACAAAGAGAAATGACATAAACCCCTAAGTTAACAAGGGTAGGTAACTCTGTAAATGGTTATGCATTTATTATGCCATAGGATCTGTTCTCCCATGTTTTGGTACAAGTGTGGAAAAAAATATTTAAATCCAAGTAATAATGAGTTTTGGAGGATGAAATATGATGGATGGACACATCTTCTAACAATCCCAGTGTTAAACAAGGCCAAATAACTCTGTGAATGGTTGTACAATGATATTGACTGTACTGTATGATCAATTCCCTCATATTGTGGCACAAATCCATCCAGCGTTGACAGTGCTGGAGCATCAAATATGTTGTTCCAAACATAACATGCGAACAAATGGAAGCAGATATCCACTATATACCCCCTCCGATCAGGTCAACATATACAAGGAAACTGAAATAAATGCACAATATACACCAACAAAGGGCAAGTCATCATTTACACAGCTAACAGACATGACTGAACAGTGTTTACAGGAATAGGAAGCATATTATCATATACACAAGCCGACATACAGTTAAAACTAGAAGTCCTGTCACGAATGGAGCGCTTATCTAGGCTTAATTGCGTGCTGGATTTGCACGCAATTGTATATCGAATGGCATCCAAAGCACGGCAGGTTGTCCTGGTTACTCATAGCAAACACAGACAATGTTTCTGCCAATGGACCTCCGGGTTACCCAGAGGTCCATTGGCTGAAACATTGCTTGTGCACAGGCCATATGTACAGAATTTGATAGCTTTACTTGGGCCATAACGCGCACATTAACACGCATATAAACGTGCTATTTGGGCGCATTTCATGACAGGACTTCTAGTTTTAACTGTAAATAAACTTTACATTGGCAAAAGGCACACCACCCTCACACACTGTCAGTTGTAAGATAACCTAAATCACAAAAAAATATTGTTGGCTCTCGTATCATCGCTGACCAGACCATTTGTTTTCTCAAGTTTCACATCCTAGAGCATTCTCTGTGTGCGCACTGCATTAAAAAGTCAAATGAGTTTGTAGTTCTCGGGTGTGTGGTTTTTTGTGTCGCCTGCCCCACGAAGTGGGGAGCGACATATAGGGATTACTTTTGTCGTCTTGTGTCGTCGTCCGCATCGTCCGCGTCACACTTTCTCTTATCCGCCACTCCTCCTTAACCTATGAATGGATTTTGATGAAACTTTCAGTGATTCTTTATCACATAATGGCATTGTGCACCTCCTATTTTATTTTTTGATCTGTATTTTTCCAGACTTATGCCCCTTTTCCACTTACAATTCTGTCTGAAATATTAAAATATAGTGCAGGCGACACACTTTTAAGTTTGTGAACAAGACATCATTCCCCAGCTTTATGTCTCACAAGATCGAAGGTGGAAACAATCGTTCACGCAAAAAGTGAAGGCCTGCTCACGGAGACAAAAATATACAAGTTGCTTTAAGTTATTGTGAACCAAACTGGCGATTTCAATGACTCTGCTATTACGTCAAAGGGATCTGAATGAAGGTCTGAAACAAGAAAAGAGAAGGCAATATTTTAAATAAACAGTTGACGCATTCTAAGTCTGTCATTCTAAGTCCAATAGGGGCCATAATTCAGGCCAAAATTGTTCGGACCGACCCCTTATTTGAACTTGACCTGTATTTTGTTGTGATTAAACCACATACCAAGTTTCGAGCCGATCGAAAACCAAATACTAAAGTTATCATCCGTAAACCAAATATTTGACGCATTCTAAGTCCAACAGGGGCCGTAATTTGGACAAAAATTGTTCAGGCCGACCCCATTTTCGAACTTGACTTGTATTTTGTTGTGATTAAACTACATACCAAGTTTGCAGCTGATTGAAAAACAAATACTCAAGTTATCGTCCTGAAACCAAATATTTGATGCATTCTAAGACTAACACGAACAGGGGCCATAATTCAGGCAAAATATCTTTGGACTGTCCCCATATTCGAACTTGACCTGTATTTTGTTGCCAGTAAACCACAAACCAAGTTTCAAGCCGATAGGAAAACAAATACCAAAGTTATTGTCTGGAAACCACATTTCGTACATACGGAAGGACAGACAAGGTAGCACTTAATGCCCCCGGCCAAAAGTGGCAGGGGCATAAAAAAACTGACCAGTGCACACCAGCAAAGGGCAAATGATTATATACACAAGGTGATTGGAATGAATGAACAATGTTCTCCAGCAATAGGCAGACCATCATATACATAAGCTGATGGGCAAAACTAAACAATGTATACCAGCAACAGGCAGACCCTAAAATAAATTAAAAACACTCACTGAAATCACTGAACAGAATACTCTGACATCAGGAATATCAACATATTCAAATGTAAAGAGAAATGACATAAACCCCTAAGTTAACAAGGGTAGGTAAGTCAGTAAATGGTTTTTCCTATATTATGCCACAGGATCCGTTCTCCCTTGTTGTGGTAACAAGTGTGGAAAAAATATTTAAATCCAAGTAATAATGAGTTCTGGAGAATGAAATATGATGGATGGACACATTTTCTAACAATCCCTGTGTTAAACAAGGGCAAATAACTCTGTGAATGGTTATACAATGATATTGACTGTGCTGTATGATCAATTCCCCCATATTGTGGCACAAATCCAACCAAATTGAACCAATGATGACAGTGCTGGTGCATCAAATATATTGTTCCAAACAAAACATGTGAACAAACGGAAGAAGAGCTCCACTATATACCACCTCTGATCAAGTTGGGGCATATTAACAGAGTGATGTACACCAGCAAAAGGTGGACCATCATATATACAAGGTAACTAAAATAAATGAACAATGTACACCAACAAAGGGCAAGTCATCATTTACACAGCTAACAGACATCACTGAACAATGTTTACAGGAATATGAAGAATTTTATCATTTTCACAAGCAGACATAAATGAACTTTTCTCTGGCAACAGGCACACCATACTCACTGTCAGTTGTAAGATAACCTAAATCACAAAAAATTGTTGGTTCTCGTCCCATTGCTGACCAGACCATTTGTTTTCTCAAGTTTCACCTAGAGCATTCCCTGTGTGTGCGCACTGCATTAAAAAATCAAATGAGTTTGTAGTTCTCAGGGATGTGGTTATCGTGAACAATACATCATTCCCCAGCTTTTTGTCTCACAAGATCGAAGGAGGCACAAAACAATCGTTCAGGCAAAATGTCAAGGCCTGCCCAAGGAGACAAAAATATGTAACTTGCTTAGTTATTGGCAACCAACCTGGAGATTTCATTGACTCTACTGTTACGTCAAAGGGATCTGAATCAAGATCTGAAACAAAAAAGGGAAGGCAATATTTTGGAAGTGTATACATAAGGATATGTAAGTTAAGATATTCTACTTCATTTGTCTATGTAGACCTGGCCACTTTGTCACCAGGGGAGGGTTATTTTTCACGCTCATGATGAAGTTGGAACACGACCCATTTCATTGTCACATGTCTCTAAGAAACACAAATACACCATAAACAGTGTTTCCGCTTGAGTAAAATTAGCAGGGCTACTGTGGTCATAGGAGAAAATGTGAACAATTGTCATGATCCTGATTTGTGCTACAGTTAAAACTAGAAGTCCTGTCACGAATAGTGCGCTTATCTAGGCTTAATTGCGCGTTGGAATTGCGCGCAATTGCCATATTGAATGGCATCCAAAGCACGGCAGGTTCTCTTGGTTACTCATAGCAAACACATGCAATGTTTCTGCCAATGGACCTCTGGGTTACCCGGAGGTCCATTGGCTGAAACATTGCTTGTGCACAGGCCATATGTACAGAATTTGATAGCTTTACTTAGGCCATAACGCCTACATTAACGCGCATATCAACGTGCTATTTGTGCGCATTTCATGACAGGACTTCTAGTTTTAACTGTAGCTTCACAAATGTTGAGAACACTGTTGAGGATACCCTAAGATATGGAAAGAAAGATCGGATCGATAAATTCAGAACATCATGAAACTGAACTAACCTGACCCCCTTTTCTCTTTACTATTTTTCAATTATTTTTTATTCGCTTGAAACCCATTTTCAGACTCCAAACATTTATGATGTTATAATATCCTATTCTCAAGAGTCGTTCCTCAGTTTACAGTTATGATATTTCAACTTGAAATGAAATTCCACGCAAATCTTTGAAATAAACACAGACACACATGGTTAAAAAAAACAGCTGCTTTTCAATTTGACAGAGAGGGAGTATTTGGTTCACAAATTTGTGGAGCACATATTATCTCCTGTCAAATCATCTGAAAAAACGTCTCACTGGGCATCTTGCAATTTACAGAGACGGCATGTTTTCATTTCTGATATTTTTCTAGTTAGTAATCTTCCAACAAATGAATGAGATATCAAATCTGGACAGCACCTTTAGATGTCTGGTGGAAGCAAAGTGAATGGAATTTTTAGCTCAACTTTGGCAAAGCCAAATTTGAGCTTATGCCATGGCCCGTCGTCTGTTTGTCTGTCAACAATTGGATACGGCTCGGGCTAGAGGCCGTATTTATGAACCGATCTTTACGAAACTTCTTGGGTACCTTTATTATGACCGTGGGACGAGAACGAGTGTTTTTGGGTGCGGTCCGAAATTCAAGATGGCTGCCAGCCACCATTTTGTACCGATGATACAGAAATCTGTTTTTTGTACAGAACTTCCATATGAAAGCTCTGATTTGAATAATTTTTTGTATGAATGTTTAGTACCATGGGATACATCACATATAATACAGGTTTTTTTCTCGTGCGTAAATTGTGCAAATTAGACTAATTTTGATGTTTTTTGGTGTTAATTTCAGCACTGTAAGTGCAAATGCCAATACGGCTCGGGCTAGAGGCCGTATTTATGAACCGATCTTTACGAAACGTCTTGGGTACCTTTGGTATCACCGTGGGACGAGAACGAGTGTTTTTGGGTCCGGTCCGAAATTCAAGATGGCCGATGGCAGCCATTTTGTACAAAATTAGGTGCAATCAGATTTTTGCACAGAACTTCCATATGAAAGCGCTGATTTGAATAATTTTTTGTGTGAATGTTTAGTACCATGGGATACATCACATATAATACGGGTTTTTTTCTCGTGCAGAAATTATGCAAATTAGATGAACTTTGATATTTCAGTGCGACTTACACACATTAAGTACACATGTCAATACGGCTCAGACTTGAGTCTGTATTTATGAACTGATCTTCACGAAATGTCTTGGGTACCTTTGTTATCACCTTGGGACGAGAACGAGTGTTTCTGGGTGCGGTCTAAAATTCAAGATGGCTGCCAGTGGCCATTTTGTACCGAAATTAGGTCTAATCAGTTTTTTGTACACAACTTCTATACAGCTCAGACTAGAGGCCATATTTATGAACCAATCTTTACGAACCTTGTTGGGTACCTTTGTTATCACCGTGGGATGAGAGCGAGTGTTTTTGGGTGTGGTCCGAAATTCAAGATGGCCACCAGCAGCCATTTTGTACCAAAATTAGAGCAATCAGTCTTTTGTACAGAACTTCTGTATGAAAGTTCTGATTTGAATAAATTTTTGTATGAATGTTTAGTAACATGGAATACATCACATATTCTAAGGGGTTTTTTTTCGTGCAGAAATTATGCAAATTAGATGAACTTTGACTTATTCAGTGCTACTTGCACAATGTGAGCACACATGTCAATACGGCTCAGGGTAGAGGCTGTATTTATGAACCGATCTTCACAAAACTTCTTGGGTACCTTTGTTATCACCTTGGGACGAGAATGAGTGTTTCTGGGTACGGTCCAAAATTCAAGATGGCTGCCAGTGGCCATTTTGTACCAAAATTAGGTCCAATCAGTTTTTTGTCACAAGTTCTATACAGCTCGTATTTATGAATTGATCTTCACAAAACTTCTTGGGTACCTTTGTTTTCACCTTGGGACAGGAACGAGTGTGTTTTGGGGTGCCTTTGTTATCACTGTGCTATGAGAACAAATATTTTGGGGTTCAGTCAGACCCACTCTGGGACTCAAAGATTTCTTTTCTAGTTTAGCATCTGACTGTCACCCACCTTTACAATACTTTACCTATACATTTGTTACAGGCAACGGTCAGTATTTATGTACAGACCATTACAATACTTTATATGTACCTTTGTTATCAGGTCATTACCTAGATGTTTGTCATTGCTGTGTCACATACTATACATGTGCATGTCTTTGTCTTGACAAGTTGAGCTACAGTGTCATTGACACTTTCATTTTTTGTCAAGTATCAAACAATTTTTACATAAAAGTGAAAAGGTTAGCACACACATGTTAACACACGTAATTGCATTAAACTGAATTCTGTGGTAGTGGGTGGATCGAACCAGCCCTATAATGGCCCACTGAAAATAATTACAGTGCCGCTTGATCAGCTGTACAAAAATAGTTAAATGCCACACCCTTTATACTTGAAGAGAGGAGAATGTGTTTCTTTAGACAATTCCACATTTTAAACAGCTGAGCACGGTTTGAACAATCTTATGCAACTCAGAACACACTATCAATGTACAAATGTGCATGATTCTATCAACTTTGAGAAACTTAGAATGCATCTTCAAATTAACACTTTGCCTTTTGAAATCAATATTGTTTTGAAATTGAAAACACATTAATTTGACACATGTATGTTGTATTCAGACTTGTCATTTTAAGGCGGGCCATCGGCCGCAGGCGGACTGGCCTGCCTGAACAAAATTACTGCAGGCTATAAACGACCGCCTGACACAAAATACCGTGGGCAATAAATATTTATCTTCCCCAATATGTTAACAGGCTAAGGCTCGAGATATCATGGCACACAGCCCCAATTAAAATTGAGAGGTGGATTTTATTCTCAGCATTATATTTCGTCAAATGGTTCGGATCAGGCGCCTGAACATGCATTTCATTCCTCGCCTGTCAAGAATTATACACAGAATACACAGAACACACCAATAAAATTTTAAAACGTTCCAATAAAAATTGGTATGCAAATGAGCGAAGTGGCCACCGTTTCATGTCCATAAAATGTCACTTATTTTGTCAATGTGAGGATTCCATTATGTATAAAGCCTTATCCATGAATTTGTATCAGAAGTCTGAGTGATTGGCTATTTATATTAAATTAATGTATCCAGCTAAATACAAGAAAATAAATAGCATGCTCCACCCCACAACAGCTTTGTTTTATTTGCAATGTGTCACGTCATTTCACCCACGTGTGTTGAGTACTCTCTCTGGAGGTGCAGAGTTCTGTTTTGAACAGCTGATTCCAGGTTTCCTTTTTTGCTTTCACACAACTGCTTCTGGAAATGTTCTGTTTTCGAAATAACAGCATATCAAAATATTTCTTTCTTGAGTAACAATTCTTCCAATACATTCATGGTAATATAACCAAAATTTCACCAAATTTCTTACCGGTACCCAAGGTAAACTGTTCGATATTTGTGGGTCATCACTGGTCACTTGATTGGCAAAGTTCACCAAACTTCATGTCAAGAATAGGCCTCCCACCTCAATTGCCCTCCTTTGACGAATTATGGTGGACCAAACTTGGCCTTCTTGAACCCATTTAGGCGGACTATTATGGCCCTCCTGCAGATCTGAAAATGACAAGCCTGTGTATTTTAGCACGGGCAAAGCGATCACATCCTTTCACACAAGAGAGTAAATTATTCTATTTCACTTAGGATCCATTAATATCATATCAAATTTGGTTCAATTCGGCCTTAGAGTTTGGAAAAAACAGAAATTTTGGGCAGGGCAAAAATATTGCCCCTCCAATAATCATAGCAAATATTGTCCCTTGAATGTCTCTTGAACAAACATGAATCTACATCTCAAAAGGGACCTTCATGCCAAATGGCAAGTCCCTGCTACTGCTGGATCATTAGAGGAGGCTTTTTTCCAAGATTTTTGGACGCTTTGAGGGTTGTGGGCCCGCAGAGTGGGAGCATTGACTTTTTTTCAACAAATCTGAATTGGCATTGGCCACTAACATTTATACAAGATTTGAAAAAAATTGGACCAGTAGTTTTGGAGAAGTCATTAATATAAAGTTCACAATGGACTAATGGATGACAGACGGATGACGAACGAAAAGTGGTCAGCTAAGCTAAAAAATTTAAAGTTAACACACAGGGCATTATTGTGTGGAACTGTTTGCAAACACTTGATTGGGTTGTTTCAATGAAAATGTTACTTTGAAGGTCAAAACAGTTAATTTGTGTTGTTGCAAGCCATGATTACCCCCAAAGAATTTGAGATTCTTTGCACATCCCCTGGAGGAAAACTGCTAATCAATGTTTGGAGAACAAATCAAGGCCTGCACATGTGCTTTGAGGATGATTTCTTTTAACTCAAATGGTCACTATAATCTAATTATGTCATGTTCAAGTTTACTGAAAATTATGGATAGACTGTTCTATTTCACAGTGACTCACTGGAAGGGCACACAATCTCTCCCGTGCACTATTACTCATGCAAATTTACATTGGTGCATGTTAAATTTTGCTCACCTCCAGGTTGAATGCATTTTTAGCTTAACTTGACATAGTCAAGATAAGCTATTGCCATCACGCGTGCGGAAGTCTGTTAGTCTGTGAGTCTGTGACGTCTGTTCACATTTTCCTTTAGCACAGGCTACACCCCGCAGTTCTTTTTCTGATCGCCACGAAATTTCATATGCAGGTTTGGGGTCATGTCTAGATGAGAACGTCCCCTTTTGGTCGCGATCGGGCAACCGGTGTGGCTGCCCGAGCCCAAAACCCGAAAACCATTAGCACAGTCTACAGGTCGTATTTATGAAGGGATTTCATTGTAACTTGGTAGGATGCCTCTGTATAATGCCTAGATGAGAACGTCCCCTTTTGGGCATGATCTATTAACCGTTATGGCAGCCCAAGCCCGAAACCAAAAAACTTTTAGCACAGTTTGCAGGACATGTTTAATGTGGAGGGATTTCATTGTAACTTGGTAGGATGACTCGTTATTATGTCTAGATGAGAATTTCCTCATTTGGTCATGATCTGCCAACCGTGACGACTGCCCGAGCCCAAAACCCGAAAACCTTTAGCACAGTCTACAGGTCATATTTATTGAGGAATTTCATTGTAACTTGGTGGGTTGACTTCATACAATGTCTAGATGAGAAAGTCCCTTTTGGACGTGATTGTGCAACTGTGACGGCTACAGGGGCTCGAAGCCCGAAAACCTTTAGCACAGTCTAGAGGTCATATTTATGAAGGATTTCATTGTAGCTTGGTAGGATGACTCCAAATACTGTCTAGATGAGAACGTCCCATTTTGACCGCGATCATGCAGCCTTGATGGGTGCCCGAGCCCAAAAACCTTTAGCATAGGCAAAAGGTCATATTTATGGAAGGATTTCATTGTAACCTGTTAGGTTGACTCCATATAATGCCTAGATGATGACATCCCCTTTTGGTCGTGATTGGTCAGTTGTGATGGCTACAAGTGCCCGAAGCCCGAAAACCTTGAGCACAGTCTACAGGTCATATTTATGAAGGAATTTCATTGTAACTTCTTAGGATCACTCCAGATTATGCCCAGATGAGATTGTCCCCTATGGTTGCGATCCTTCAGCCATGATGGCTGCCCGAGCCCGAAGCCCGAAAAACCTTTAGCCCAGTCTACAGATCATATTTATGAAGGGATTTCATTGTAACTTGGTAGGTTAACTTCATATAATGTCTAGATGAGAACGTCCCCTTTTGGACATGATTGGGCAACTGTGACGGCTAAAGGAGCCCAAAGCCCGAAAACCTTTAGCACAGTCTACAGGTCATATTTATGAAGGGATTTCATTGTAGCTTGGTAGGATGACTCCAAATAATGTCTAGATGAGAACGTCCCATTTTGATCACAATGATTCAGCCTTGATGGGTGCCCGAGCCAAAAAACCTTTAGCATAGGTAAAAGGTCATATTTATGGAAGGATTTCATTGTAACCTATTAGGTTGACTCCATATAATGCCTAGATGATGACATCCCCTTTTGGTCGTGATTGGTCAGCTGTGATGGCTACAAGTGCCCGAATCCCGAAAACCGTGAGCACAGTCTACAGGTCATATTTATGAAGGGATTTCATTGTAATTTCATAGGATCACTCCAGATGATACCCAGATGAGATTGTCCCCTTTGGTTTGCGATCATTCAGCCACGATGGCTGCCTGAGCCCAAAGCCCAAAAACCTTAAGCACAGTCTACAGGTCATATTTATGAAGGGATTTCATTGTAACTTGGTAGGTTGACTTCATATAATGTCTAGATGAGAAAATCCCCTTTTGGACATGATTGGGCAAATTGGCTGCTAAAGGTGCCCGAAGCCCGAAAACCTTTAGCACAGTCTACAGGTCATATTTATGAAGGGATTTCATTGTAACTTGGTAGGTTGACTTCATATAATGTCTAGATGAGAAAATCCCCTTTTGGACATGATTGGGCAAATTGGCTGCTAAAGGTGCCCGAAGCCCGAAAACCTTTAGCACAGTCTGCAGGTCATATTTATGAAGGGATTCCATTGTAACTTGGTAGGATGACTCCAAATAATGTCTAGATGACAAGTTCCATTTTGGTCGCGATCACTCAGCCTTGATGGGTGCCCGAGCCCAAAAACCTTTAGCATAGGCAAAAAGTTATATTTATAGAAGGATTTCATTGTAACCTGTTAGGTTGACTCCATATAATGCCTAGATGATGACATCCCCTTTTGGTCGTGATTGGTCAACTGTGATGGCAACTGGTGCCCGAGACCCGAAAACCTTGAGCACAGTCTACAGGTTATATTTATGAAGGGATTTCATTGTAACTTCGCAGGATCACTCCAGATGATGCCCAGATGAGATTGTCCCCTTTGGTTGCGATCACTCACCCATGTTGGCTGCCCAAGCCCGAAGCCCGAAAACCTTTAGCACAGTCTACAGGTCATATTTATGAAAGGATTTCATTGTAACTTGTTAGGTTGACTTCATATAACGTCTAGATGAGAACGTCCCCTTTTGGACACGATTGGGCAACTGTGACAGCTTCAGGGGCCATAAGCCCGAAAACCTTTAGAACAGTCTACAGGTCATAATTATGATGGGATTTCATTGTAGCTTGGTAGGATGACTCCAAATAGTGTCCAGAGGAGAACGTCCCCTTTTGGTCACGATCATTCAGCCTTGATGGCTGCCCGAGCCCAAAAACCTTTAGCATGTCTGTTGGTCGTATTTATGGAAGAATTTCATTGTAACTTGTTAGGTTGACTCCATATAATGCCTAGATGATGACATCCCCTTTTGGTCGTGGTTGGTCAACTGTGATGGCTACAGGTGCCTGAAACCTAAAAATCTTGAGCACAGTCTACAGGTCATATTTATGAAGGGATTTCATTGTAGCTTCATAGGATCACTCCAGATGAGGTCCAGATGAGAATGTCCCCTTTTGGTTGCGATCATTCAACCATGATGGCTGCCCAAGCCTAAAGCCTGAAAACCTTTAGCACAGTCTTCAGATCATATTTATGAAGGGATTTCATTGTAACTTGGTAGGTTGACTTCATGTAATGTCTAGATGAGAACAGCCCCTTTTAGACACCATTAGGCAACTGTGTTGGCTACAGGGGCCCAAAGCCCGAAAATCTTTAGCACAGTCTACAGGTGATATTTATGAAGGGATTTCATTGTACCTTGGTAGGATGACTCTAAATAATGTCTAGATGAGAACGTTCCCTTTTGGTCGCGATCATTCAGCCTTGATGGCTGCCCGAACCCAAAACCCCAAAACCTTTAGCATAGTCTTTTGGTCATATTTATGGAAGGACTTCATTGTAACCCATAAGTTTGACTCCATATAATGCCTAGATGATGACATCCCCTTTTGGTCGTGATTGGTCAACTGTGACGGCTTCAGGGGCCCGAAACCCCAAAACCTTGAGCACAGTCCACAGGTCATATTTATGAAGGGATTTCATTGTAACTTTATAGGATCACTCCAGATGATGCCCAGATGAGAATGTCCCCTTTTGGTTGCGATCATTCAACCATGATAGCTGCCAGAGCCCAAAGCCCAAAAACCTTTAGCACAGTCTACAGGTCATATTTATTAAGGGATTTCATTGTAACTTGGTAGGTTGACTTCATATAATGTCTTGATGAGAACGTCCCCTTTGAACGCAATTGGGAAACTGACGGCTACAGGGGCCCGAAGCCCGAAAACCTTTAGCACAGTCTACAGGCCATATTAATGAAGTGATTTTAATGTAACTTGATAGGATGACTCGTTTTGGAATAATTTCACTGTAACTTGGTAACTTTTGTTGATATACGTTAACTGTGAGGGCCACATACATTAACTGTGAGGTCATATTAACCCACCCCTCAGCTCTTTAGTACAGTGTACACCTCATATTATTTTTATCATAAACATAGCATACAGGGAGCAGAAATGAACATATTCCCAATTATCACAATTCTTGTCTTATTTCATAATCCTTTCATAAACATTGAACATTATCCTTTTCTTCAAACACAACACACAAGTTAAGCTACAGTGTCACTGACACTTTCATTTTTATTTTTTCGCTACAACGAGTGCGCAGACATCAGGGATATTATTATATTTAAATGCTAACAGAAATAACAGAACAATGTACACCAGCAAAAGGCAGACCATCATATATACACAGGCTAACTGAAATACATGAACAATGTCCATCAGCAATAGGCAGACCATCATATACACATGCTGTCAACAATGCTAAACAATGTACACAAGCAATAGACAGACCCTCATAAACACACACTAACAGAAATATATTAACTATATGCACCAGCAATAGGCAGACCATCATGTACATAAGCTGACTGAAATAAATGAACAGTGCACACCAGCAATAGGCAGACCATCATATTTACAATGGAACGGAAATGACAACAAAGTACCCGGCATCAGGGATACGATTATATATAAATGCTAACAGAAACAAGTGTTTGACCACCGGTATTAGTCCCCTACGCCGTATTTGTGACACAAGGTGTTTTGTCACATAAGACACTAGAGTATATAAGCATCTCTGCATTTCAGATTAGTAGTTATCCATGTGCCAAATATGCTAAGTGTGTAGCTTAAAGCATGTTGGAGGGAGCAGAGGTAACATAAAATAGAGAAAAAAGCTTAAAAAAAAACAACAAAAATAGCCGCCATGTCGCCATCTTGTATTTTGAAATAAAAATATTGAACGTGCATCATCCCCTCACAACCTTCTATCCACGTGCCAAACATGAGAGGTGTAGCTTGAACCATGTTGGAGTGAAGGGTGGTAACATAAAATAGAGAAAAAAGCTTAAAGACCACAACAAAAATGGCCGCCATTTCGGATTTTGAAAACGAATATTGAACGTGCATCATCCCCTCCCAACCCTCTATCCATATGCCAAATATGCCAAGTGTATCTTGAACCATGTTGGAGTGAGGTGTGGTAACATGAAATAGAGAAAAAAGCTTAAAAAACACAGCAAAAATGGCTGCCATGCCGCCATCTTGGATTTTGAAAAAAAAATATTGAACATGCATCATCCCGTCACAACTGTCTATCCACGTGCCAAAGATGAGAGGTGTAGCTTAAGCCATGTTGGAGTGAGGGGTGGTAACATAAAATAGAGAATAAAGCTTAAAAAACACAACAAAAATGGCCGCCATTCGGCCATCTTGGAATTTGAAGAAAAAAATATTGAGTGTGCATCATCCCCGCACAACTCTTTATTCATGTACCAAATATGAAAGGTGTAGCTTGAAGCATGTTGGCGGGTGGGGTGGTAACATAAAATAGAGAAAAAAGCTTAAAAACCAAAAAAAATGGCCGCCATGCCACCATCTTGGATTTTGAAAAAAAAAAATATTGAACGTGCATCATCCCCTCACAACCCTCTATCCATGTGCCAAATATGCAAAGTGAAGCTTGAACCATGTTGGAGGGAGGGGTGGTAACATAAAAACAGACAGATGGACGGACAGATGAACGGGGTGCAATCCTATAGTCCCCTTAAGGGGGAACAAATACACAAGTAATTATGCGAACAGGCAGACCATCATATATACACATGCTATCTGAAATAAATGAACAATGTACATCAGCAACAGGCAGACCATCATATTCACAAGGTAACTGAAATGACAACAAAGTACCCGGCATCAGGGATACGATTATATATAAATGCTAACAAAAATAACAGAGCAAAATTCAGCAATACGCCAACCAACATATATAGACAGGCTAACTGAAGTAAATTAACAATGTACATCAGCAGCAGGCAGACCATCATAAACACATGCTGTCAACAAAGCTAAATAATGTACACAAGCAATAGATAGACCCTCATAAACACACACTAACAGAAATATCTATCTTCTATACTAAATTTGAGAATATCTGTATGCATATCTAGAATGACACAATCATGTTTCGGTGGAATGTCAATGTTGGCTTCTCGTCCCCGGCCCAGAGTTGGACTCCCGGCAACTCCGTCTGGCAATCATGAGTCCAACATCTAAACCACTGGGCCATTGCACACTGCTAAAAACGATGGCTGGAGTCCAGTATTTTAGCTGAAGTTTCTCATGATTACTTGGTTCGATCTTCTGTAGGGCAGCTTCATGAAAGTGTGGAATGCGCTGGCAGCAGTATGACGGAAGTGCTATGGGTGGCCTCAGACGAAGACTGGCACGGGCCTGTATGTATACCTAGAATGACACAATCATGTTTTGGTGGAACGTCAATGAACAATGTACATCAGCAATAGGCAGACCATCATATTCACAAGGTAACTGAAATGACAACAAAGTACAGGGCATCAGGGATACAATTATTTATAAACGCTAACAGAAATGACAGAGCAAAATACACCAGCAATAGGCAGACCATCATATATACGCAGGCTAACTGAAATAAATGAACAATATACATCAGCAATAGTCAGACCATCATAAACACATGCTGTCAACAAAGCTAAATAATGTACACAAGCAACAGACAGACCCTCAATTAACTATATGCACCAGCAATAGGCAGACCATCATATATACGCAGGCTAACTGAAATAAATGAACAATATACATCAGCAATAGGCAGACCATCATATACAGATGCTGTCAACAAAGCTAAACAATGCATACAAGCAACAGACAGACCCTCATAAACAGACATCAACAGAAATATATTAACTATATGCACCAGCAATAGGCAGACCATCATGTACATAAGCTGACTGAAATAAATGAACAATGCACACCAGCAATAGGCAGATCATCATATTCACAAGGTAACTAAAATGACCACAAAGTACACGGCATCAGGGATACGATTATATATAAATTCTTACAGAAATAACAGCAAAATACACCAGCAATAGGCAGACCATAATATATACACAGGCTAACTGTGATCAATGCAAAGTACAGTGTTAGATTATTCAGGGGTTGTCATTTTGAAGTGGTCGAGTGGCCCTGGCCACAGTAGCCCACATGAACTCAAATTTAAGCGGATCATAAATGGCTGCATCATGCAAAATACCGTGGGTGAAAAATATTCATCAGCTCCAACATGATAAATGCACAGGGCTCGAGTTGAGACAGTGCCGTGCATATTCAAAGTTTAAATCTATGAGTTCTTTATATTAATTGAACATATTCCCTTAAATACAAAAAGCAACAAGACAATAGAGAGCAGAATGTTTCAGTTTCTGCCCACAGTGACTCCGTTTTCTTTTTAAAATAGCACACATCACAGTGTTTTGGGAACCCACATCTGTACTCTCCCTTGATGTGCAGCTATATTGAACAGCATTCGTCGTTATTTGGATGATTCTGTTTCTCCGTCATTACATCAATCTTGGAATCCGTCGAGGGGAACCAAATATATTGACATTTCTCTACATGAGAGGCGAGCGATTGCTCGCGCACGCCTCGTTCTCGCTTAAATTGTTTTTATGGCGAGTGCCTCATTGCTCACCTTCAAAAAATTCTGTAAGGCTAATGACTACATTGGTTTCAAACGATTTCAAATCTCAACTCGTGTGTCAACTGTGTATTTTGATGATTCATTATCATTCAATCATCATTGGATACAAACCTTGTTTCTGCCATTCATCAAGCCAATCGATAACGCTGCAACATAAAAACATGTGACAATGTGTTATGTCCTAGAGGGGTCAGTCAAATGCTCACTGCAGTGAATTCGCGTTTAGCCAATGAGATCTCTGAATAAAAATGCACGTGGTTAATGTTTGGCTTCGCGAGAGGAAAGGTTGGGTCTTTAAAATTTATATAAATGTTTTTTTTTCATTTTTTGTTATTACTTAATTCTTATCGTCCAAAACAAAAGTGATTCGGTTACCGCAAATCTGAATCCGAATCGTCCAGCATCCATGTTATCATTGGGAATGGGTATGCCTACAGTACGTGCCAAGTGTATCCTGTCTCAAAACACCCGACATGGTGGACAATTTTCTGAAAATCACCGGCCAACACCGTGTCACACTGTGTAATTTTACCAAATTAATCACTGTGTGTAATGGTATTTAGATGTGGAAAAGATTATCTCCTTCTTGGTAAATCACTGTTGCAACGGTGATTCAGTGTGAAAAGGATTATTTCCTTCTTGGTAATATAATTAACTGGCTACCAATTGCGCTACTGTGAAAACGTGAGTTGAAATGGGGTTTGGCAAGCAGGCTAAGCCTATTTAAACGTGTGTTGATTCAAACTTGTGATGTCACATTGTGACGAAGAGATGTGCATTCAATTGTAGAAAAAATAAAAATTACCGCACACGTTATCTGCATGAAAACGACCGTACCAACAAGTCCATTTCATTTTCGTTCAATACACTGGCCATAAAGGGATAATGGTTTCAAAACGCAACTGAATTCTGACCACAAAGGTTTTCAGGAAATCTGCCAATGTCACGGCCGATTCAGATCACACAGTGATTCACTGATTTTTTCCATTGCAACCTGCGGCTGCAGCGGGATGAGTAAAAAGTCCACCTTAAAATCTGCTCGACTTTCACACAAGTCTACAAAGAATATTTGGCGGTAATAATAATTAATAATATATATGGCAAAATCCACTTTTCAATTGGATGTCTATTTAAACGGAAAATTTCTTCATTCTCTTTAAATGTGCCGATTGAAAACAATATAACGTTCTGTTAACAAAGACCTCATCCCATTGCACGCCACATCTGAGATATTTGTTCCTTCGAGAACTCGGACCAGTCGAAGCCCCCACACCCACCTTCCTCCAAAGAACTCGGCTTGTACTGAAGAAATTTGAAGCAGGTTGGTCTTATGAAAGGAATAGATGGATGGGGGATGGGGCATTTTCTGCCCACCGGAGTCCGAGACGTTTCAATTTACCCTTGGACATTGTGTTCCTGATATTTTTGAAAACTCAACACGAAAACCTGCCGCGTAAAACACATAGGTCCAAACTACCACTGGAAGCATTTCAGCCACCGATCATATTCTGAGAAACTAAAACTAAAGGCATTACAAGCTCCTAACATACTGCCAATTGACGCAGTGCTTGAATTTCATTGCCTCAGTGTTGTCTTGAATGACTTGATGCCGTAATACGCTTAGCTATGTCGGATGTCATTTACCGGTTTCCTGACAATGATGTGCATTTATTTAAATCATGGTGTGTGTATGTACTCCTCTAAGGTTTCTCTTGGAATGGCTATTTTAAATGGAACTTGGTTTCATCTGCATGCAGGACCGAACTTAGGTGGGCAGAAGGTGTCTTCGTGTTTTGTACAGAGCATGTGTTCAGACGTGAATTAACATATTTGTGTTTAGTATACAAATAAACAAATTAAGGCTAGAACCATGTTTCATAGTTTTTTGTTGGATGAACTTTTTATTTTTAACGTGCATTATCCCAACAAAACATATTTCATTAGACTAAATGGCCATTCGCATATTTCTTCAAATGTGTATTCACCACAAAACAACCGCCTCACATGAACATTCCATTCGAGTATTTGGCTTTTGCACTGCTGAAAATCACAGTAGCCCACAAATCCCGTAATGTAAATTTTTGATGTGGCACAACCCACGGGAAGTACCATGGCAAAACATTATTTTACGGACTTTGGATCCAAGTGTGAACTATCGTCAGTGGCATAGGAAGCATTTGAATGGGTGGGGGGTCAAATTTCTAAATGTTGGGGGGGGGCACACATTTCTGATTATTAAGTGATATGGCTGGGCAGCAGATGTCGAAGGCATATGACACAAGCACTCAAGCCGCAAAGTGAATTGAGGGGGGGGGGGGGGGTGAAAGGGGGGGGAGGCTTTTTGATTTAAAAAATCCTATTGTTTTCTTCAACAGAAAAAGTCGATGTTTTAACAGCATGTTGGACATTTTTAAAGATGCTGGTACTTCATTCCCGTGAATTAATGCTGCATGCCTGTGATACAGGATTTGCGAAATTTACGCAAGTGAAATGTATCCGCAGGAACAGATGCCCAATCATGCCTCTATAGGTTCATGAAAAAGTCATGGAAACCGCAACCAAAAAACTGAATTTGTCTTGGTAGTGCATACACACTAGTGTAAGTTACACTAGTGTGCATGAAGATCCAAGACAAATAATTCGACAGTGTTGGCTGGTTACACTGGCAGGCGAGGCCTATTTTCACCAAACACGGGAAAGGTTCCCCTCGACGGATTCCAAGATTGATCTAATGACGAGAAACAGAATCATCCGAATAACGACGAATGCTGTTCAATATAGCTGCACATCAAGGGAGAGTACAGATGTGATGCAATTTACGGGAAATGACTATCATTCTGGTGATTTCGGTTCACAAACAGCGATGCGAAACTGGTGAACAACACAATTTGAGGGAACAAACAAAAGGTTAACCAACTTAAAATGGGGTAAATGAACTATACTAGGTTACCTAAATTTCTCTAATTTCGAGCCCTGAATTAGCCAGGAGAATACTTGTACACACCACGCGTTTTCCTCTGGTCAATGCTGCCATTGATGTATTGTATATCATGGAATCCTAATAAATAAAGAAATACTGTTAGTCAGTTACCCTGAAAGAAAGCAAGAACCGTGTTGATCGCAATTGATTGAACGTAAAAAAAAGGTACAAACCACATTGTGGCAATTTTTTTCACTTCCAACTCCTCCTTGGTCTTTCCCAAAAATATTGAAAGAAAAACTTTTAAAGTTTATCCACATTCACAGAATAAAGACGATTTTAAAATTGGCTATCTACCCAAAACAAGTTGTGTTGGGCGACCCCTTATCAGACATAACAGTGTAAACAGTGGTTTTCGTGGTGTAATATCAAATTTTCATTGAGGATGACTCTGATTGGTCAATTTTCTCAGAGTCATACCTTCCGACAGAGATATCTGATAGGCTCAGCAATATACTTGGCTTGTCAAACTGTAGTCCAAACTTGAGGGGGGACATACCACACCATGAAATTATAATACAGACTTTGTGTCCAAGATTGCAGTAGTCACACTGTGTGTACGGTCATACTTCAAAAGACAACTAGGCTTTATTATATGCACGTTGGACTGGGACTTGGTGGTGGGGGAGAGGGGGGGGGGGGAGCATGCAATTGTTTGTAATTTATTTTCTCCAGGAGGCAGCTGCTCACAAGCATTGGGCCAAGAGGAGTGGAGATGCATGGCACTATCCATGATAACACATAGACCTCCACTGCCGCTGGTTGTAGCTATAGCGTCAATGCATTATCATGGATAATACTGTACCCAGAGCAGTTGTCTGAGCTAAGCAGACAATGTTTCTGCCAATGCCATGTAATATGATTTTGAATGGCTTTTCCATTAGCCAAAATATCTGTCCACCGAACAGTGGCAACTGACCCACTGCACTGCAATAACCCATGCAGAATAACCGCAGACTTTCCTGAACTTTTGTTTGCATGGAACGATTAGTAACACCGAAGTAACTCAGCATTGGCCCACATTTTTCAACAACTGCAAGGCTCAAAAAATAAATTTAGACTCAGTTATTTGGGAATTTGGTTCAGTATTGTCACTTCGCCAAAAGAATTTCCATCATTTATGATGCTTAAACTGGAATAAACGCTTGACTTACCATGTTCGGAACTGGGCAATATATACTGTGTGAACCACTGTGAAGTTTTTTGCCAAAGTTGGGAAAATTGCTTGTTTCACAAATAACTCTGGACTGACATTTATTGAGTTGCAAAATTCAGGAATTGGCTCGCAATGTGCATTGCAAATCCGGTTAAATCGAGCCCTGCAAAATAAAATGCAGTGCTCCAAAAAAACATATGTCTGTTGAGTTTTAAATTTGAATTTCAGTCGTAATTATTCGACATCCTAAGCGACAGAATATATTTTCCTTTTCATATATTTAATTTACCGGAATTCTTTTTGTTGAGTGATGGTGGAATTTTAAACTTGTTGAACAAAAGTCACCTATTTTCGTTTCCACACTTGCAAACTTACCAAAACGAATCGAAGCTCCGAACAAAATCAAAAATAAATATGGATACATCCAAAATATATCCTAAAATACTCTTTTATGAAATATATTCAACTTATACCTATATTTTATTGTTTCATTAGTTTAAACCAGAGTTTGGGTTCGATTGTTGGAAAAAGGTTGGGCATAAGGCAAAAATTCGAAGGCGACTTGACTTTGCTTTTAACTTCCAACACGACAAAATTTGGAAACTAACAGCAACTTTTTCGCCCTGTCGGAGGACCTCTGCATCAATCGGTCAAACTACTCTTATGTGCCAAATAATACTGATGGCTGAATACTAGTGATGACTGGCATTTTCACCAAATATTAATAATAGTGATGGCATTTTCACTCTGTGTCTCATTACCAAATAAAAGTGATGGTCGGCATTTTTCTCCCAAATTAATAATAGTGCCAAGACTGTTATTTGGCACCTTAGAGTATTGGTGTTTAAGGTCACTTTTCGGTAGAGATGGGTGATTTTCTAATTTCTGTTCGATTTTCGATTCCGATTTTTTTGGACGAAAAACCTCGATTCGATTTCGATTTTCGATTCTTTTCAGTAAAGGTAGGAATATTAGGAATTGCCTCATCAAAAGTTCAAAGCACCACTATTAATGGTGTTTCGAACATTTGACAGGGAAATTCCCCATGGTCCATTAATTGCCAGCTAATCTGAGCATTCGGAGGAAGACTTTAGTCTTTAAATAGGAAAGTAAATTTTGGTTGTGTGACTGTGCATGTGTGCGCCGAGAAGCCGATTGTTCACGGATTTCACAAACTGAAATTACCCGTAGCACAGCTGAGTGTTCGATTTTGGTGGAAAATTGACAGGCAAATCTTGTGAGTTTAGCTTTTTTCAGTGTTTTTTCAGTGACTGCAAATCCACTGTCAATATAACACTGCCTGTACTGTGCAGTACTGCAGTACATCTCTGGACTTTTTAATATTTTCCACGGGAGCGCGGTGGCTCAGTAGGTAGATGTGCTGGCTGCAAGCCGAGAGGTCCTCGGTTCGAATCCCACCTGCGGCAACCGCGTTGTGTCCTTGGGCAAGACACTTCATCTCCATTGTCCGCATGGGGGCACGATGACGCCGTGTACTAAGGCATACTGCACGTTGATGGTACACATGTCTTCAACCAATCTAACCCTGCCTGTGCTGCAGTGCGGAGTTACGATGTTGGGGAACCTGGCAGCTGCTCATCGTTGCTTGGTGGTTCTCTCCGGGTACTCCGGCTTCCTCCACCCGTAAAACTGTCATGGTCATGATTAGCCATTGTGCATAAATATGTGACCTCAAACATCAATAAATAAATAAATAATATTTTCCACCCCAATAACATGGGTCCCAAACGTCCAGATTTGGGTGTTAAACACCTAGGTCTTGAGTACAATGCAACCAAAGGTTTGGGTACGAAATTTCCAATTAGGTACAAAACATTCAGCATGATTTCTTTCATTTACGGACTGTTGGTTATGAGCACCTAAAAAAAATCTTGATTTCCGATTTTTTGCATTCGCTCGATTAGGTTTTTCGATTTTATAAGAAAAATTGCCCATCACTACTTTTCGGCAGCTATGGCTATCCCGTTAAACACAGCTTCCCTGATATATTTTTACAAATGTATATCAAACTAATGTAGTAAATGACAAAAAACATGAATGTGTAAAACCAATTTTTTTTTTTCACCTTTAACCCTTTGAAAACGTAGTGCAAAAATACTTATATTGTAAAACTCTGTGTTCCCCAATATGCATAATTTTTTGTGAAAAACCCATGCTGTTGTGTTTATATAGTTAGTAGTTAATATTCATGAGCTGGAGGTGTGACACGAATCAGCCAGTCATTAATTATGGTGTAGAGGGTTAGGACAACTGAACACAAAACGTCACAAAGAACTGTGTGCGATGTGAACTCATTATGGTGACCTTTATCAGGGTCACTGCATGCATGCTAAATTAGGAAATTTGTGTATTTCACTTCCTGGTTTTTGACACTCGAAAATATCAAAACTGGATGATGCAATCTGTGAAATTCAAGCATCCGGCACATCTGACGGCACCGATTCAGAATATCTTTGTTCTGATTTATTGTCAGAAGCAGACACTTGTGATTTACCATAGGCAACAGTTTGGGTACAGGTGACATGCGCCTGAGCTTACAGTTGCAGCTGGAGTGAGGGCGGAAAAGGGGGGGGGGATGATTACTTTCACTGCTATAAAACAAAGACATTACCAGTAGTTACACACAATCCACATGCATGTGCGCTGTGAATGGTCTGCTTCTAATCAACCTTCAGTCTCACAGGTGCCACTGGGAGTTGGGTTCCCTATACATGCTGTAAAACAAGGGCAATATGGTATATTCAATGATTGATCAAAATCAAATCATGAGTAATGAGGGGTTAAAATCATCGCATATATCATGTAATACATATAGGTACACACACGTTTGATAAGCTACTTAGATACAACAGATGGGCAGTCATTTGTTCACCAAGTACACCTTGTTTTCTGTAATAATTTATTGCAAAAAATAATATATTCTGGTGAGCCGAATATGCTCCTTGGTAAATAAGCCATACAGTTATGTGAACTGTGATATTATTTGATGAAATATTATACATATATGTTGGGAAAATGTTTTTTTTAAGATATTTGAGCCAAAATATCCTGGATGTAGGCGTTAGAACATGTTATACATGTTAAAACATGATTACATACAATAATTACATACCTATAGTAATGAAAAATGAAAGTGTCAATGACACTCTAGCTCAACTTGAATATGACAGGAATTAGTACTTGCGGCTCATTCTCAGAAAAATGGTGCAAATATGGTACAGAGAACAAGAAAAATAAAATTGTTGCAATCTTGATGAATTTAACGTATAATGAAAGAAATGTATCAGTACAATCTCGTAATGAGTGGGTGCAATCATCATTTGACTGATAAGTGTTTTATAACCGTTCATACCCTGACTTTCGAAGGTTGATTTTCTCATTTTGTAACATCCGTGATTATAAAAATCTGGTTTCAGAAAATATATTATAATTTTGCATGCGATGTAAATGATTATTGTTGTCGATTTTCCAAATATATTCACTAGTGTGCAAAATATTCTCAGTAGTTTGCCAATTCTGAGATCATATTCAAAATTGTTACAGTTCCTTGAAGAACAGTGGTAAAAAAAAATCTTGTTTTAATTCGAGAAAAAAATTTAAACTAGTGTATTTCAGTTTTCATAATTGGAACCATGCGAACAAATTGAGTTATTCGCTGTCACCACACTATTTGTCGAGGATTCGGCTATGATTTCCAATAGTTTTGAGGTTCATCAACACCACGATTCAGGAGATTGAGTTCGAAACTACTTGTGGATGCAATGTAACGAATGTTACAGCAATCTCCTAAAAAATGATTTCATGCTTCATAGAAGTATGCAAATGTGTAACAGTAGAATGTATACTGTCTGTAATTCACTTGTAATGAATGATAAACAGTGCCCCTGTTAGGCAGTTACACACTAGTATGGAGCATGAAATAATTTTCCAAGGTTGTGGGTGAGTGATACTCTTATTATGTTTGACGAGGAACATTGTAATGAAGAGGTTTTCATTGTGGTCACACTGTTTGTTGTTGTTTCTGGTATGTTTTACAATAGTTTAGAGGTTTATCAACACGAAGAAAAACTCCTGTGGGTGCAATGTAACGGATGTTACAGCGATCTAAAATATGGAAAATGATTTCATGCTTCATACCAGTATACAAGTGTGTAATGCTAGTTACAAAACACAGATCCACGTGGAATGGCTGAACACAATCGATGGCGTAGGATCCCATTGTGGGAGGGAGGGGGGGGGGGGGTAATCCCCCCAAATATTTTCAAACGAGCAGAGCAGAGAATCACTGTTTGCAGTGTACAAAAGCCCCACCCCCACCGAAAGAGGGATACCACCCCTCGTGCTCTACTCCCACCTCTCCGATGTGCGTCTTGAATGCTGCTGGGCATCGACCGGGTATTTAACTCACCCCACAATTTTTCAAATGAAAGGTGCAGAGAGTTAGAGTTTGAAGTATTCAACTGTTTTCACTGTGGGAGTCGACAGTCACAGCAGCCTGAGAAACACAGAGAACACAAGCTTTTGCCCGCCCGCCCACTCCCCTCCACCCCCATCCCATGGCGTAAAAGATGTTTAGAGGCAGCCTTATAATGAAAGAAGCAGAGAATTCGATTTGAAGTGTCAGGCAATCATCATATGAGGGGTCAGTCACATGTAGCAACCTCAGAATCGCTGAGAGAACGGGTTTTGGCCCTCATTTTTAAAAATTTTTCTCAAGGAGACCCCCAGGACCCTCATTTCCGAGAGGGGGATACCACCTCTCGTGCTCTCCCCCCCCCCCCTTTGCTGTTGCGTGGCTCGCATGGAGCTGCGCATCATACTGTCAGCATTACTGGCACCCTCCATTGGGTCCACCCTGGTACCCCCCCCCCCACCCCTATATTGTTTCATTATTACGCGCCTGTCCCCCCCCCCCCCCCCCCCCCCCCCCCCCCCCCCCCCTGTGCCTGACCCCTGCACGGCGTGGATGGTGCTGCATATCATACTGTCAACTTAACCTGGCTCCCTTTCACTCTGCCCTGTTTTCTCCGAGCCCACTCCCCCTCCCTCCAATATCTTTACCTTTCAACGCCCCTAAACACAATTCAACCAAAGGGAATACCACTTGAAAATGGAATAATAACTTTCCACTACATACATGAAGAATCCTTACATGGCATTTGGAATACTCAAATGGTAACATGCTAGGAAAAAACAAAGAATAAAGTAACATTTCTAATCCTGTAACGGAGGTTTCCCATGCCTAGCTGGTCTATAGCAGCAAACAGATGCAAATGGCGACATCGAAAATAATGTATATGTGTATTGTGATATTAATATATTGTATACTGATTGCTTCCATGTGAATTCAACTATCTAAACCATGGCACGTCAAGAGTGTGTAATCACAACAACCAACTAATATTTATTTCTCTTTCCTGTAATAGTTAAATATAATTACTCTTTATTGATAGCTCCTGTGCAGTCAAACAATGGTGCTTCTCAATCTTGTAAACACGTGGCTTTGAAAAATTGGCGCA